>JAVQJD010079848.1:0-10626 GCA_036023655.1 Nannoperca australis
GGGGGGGTAAAGAGAGAGAAGGGAAAGGAGGGGCTAACAAAGATCATTTAAGTAGAGGGGAGTTTTGGGAGGGAGAAAAATAAAGGCCAACACTCACCTCCCAGCTTTCCTTCATGGAATAAAGTTACCACACTTTAAGAGGGACGGAGAGGAGGGCAGAAGTGAGTGAGTGAGTGAGTGAACAACAGAGAGAGAGAGAGAGAGAGAAAGAGAGAGAGAAGTACCAGGCCTGGAAGAGGTAGGACAACCAAGCAAGAGAGGGAGGGAGCTCAGATGCGGGAGACTGACTGACTAAGGCCATCAGAGAGAGGAAACGAGTGCAGCGTTCCCTTCCCCACCCTCTGTGCACCTCGCACGTCTGCCATGGATCTGTGTCACCCAAGCCTGCGTACAACTGCTGGGAATTCCTGGGAATACCGTGGATTTCTGCTGTGAGCCTGGACAGCCCTCGACTGGGCACTTCTCTCAGGATGCCCTCCGTCTCTCTGTCTCTGCCCTCTGCTCTGGCAGGGAGGGCCAGATCCTGGGTCTGCCTCTCCTGCATGTTTTGGGTAAGAGAACACAGAAGGATGTATGCTGGTCCCAGCGACCAGTAAGAGGTCGCCATCATCAGGGAAAAAGCAATAAAAAGTCTTGCATTTTTAAGTTAGCAGATTTTATGAGACTTATGAATGAGCCAATCGCTGTTTGTTCACATGCTCTAAATGACCTTCTGTGTTGCGTAGTGGGCGGTTATGTTTATGTGTGAAGTGTAAAGAGGTGAACAGTTCATGGTCAATGGATCCTTTTGAAATAACACAGCAGCACCACTGTTGCCTCTGATTCTTGATTCGTTTGATGGTAACATTTAGCTTAAAGTCTCATAGTTCAAAATGTCCTTAAAGTTTACACATTTTACTAATGCTACTCTTAACAAGGCTGGGGATTATATCCTTCATCCGTTGGTCGCTAGAGGTCAAGTTCACATGACTACTTTGTCATAAGCGAGAGCAAATCTCCAGTAGTTGACTTGGTTGATCCGGGCAGCACTAATGTAGTTGACTGCTCTGTGGCGACTCACATCGGCGTGTTCTTGCGTCGAGTCCACGCGGCCTCGGCACTAGAGCTATTTCTGGTTTCTCCTGTATAATTTAATCTGCTGCTGCTTGCCTCTCCTCCTTTCTGGGACTGACTGAGTGTGTCAGGAACCGGGGGCTTTCCACGCAGCATCTTGGTTAAAAACAAAAATGAAAGACAGAAAAAGTCAAGCACGCCAACACTCCCCTGGACATGTGTGAAGATGTGTGTGGACCTGGAAGCATGTGAATGTGGATATAAGAACAAGTCTTTTTCTTGCAGAGGATCATAAATTCACAGTTTAAGCCTGCAATGTCTTGAGAAACCCTTACTCCTATAGATGGAAATGCAAAATGTGCCTTTTAAGATGCACTTCAGCTACATGATCATATATTACCATGAAAAACTGTGGGCTTTTGTATGTTAACATATTGCCACATCACACATCGCAAACCTTTTAATGCTTCTAGCTGCAGTGTAACACTGTCTTTACTAGAGAAGTAGGTGGATTTATTGCTTTTTTTGTTGTGTATGTATACACAGTGTGTAATGATCGCACCCAAGTGTTAAATGAGGCATCTGCCCTACTTTTCTGTAGCTTGCAGTGCAGAATATGGCAATTTAGATGCAAGGGGAAAGAGGCAGAGTGGGGGCAAAGCTCCCACACAGTTCATATGCAAAGTGGGACATTGACTTGTCCAGATGCAAGGCTTCCAATCCAACATTATCACTCTTCGAGCCGAAAACAAAGAGAGATGAGCGTCGAAGGGGCAAGAGAGGAAAAGACTGACGAGTGCTGTGATGTGTGACATCAGCAGAGAGAGGAAGAGGGGTAACGAGCAGAGGCTGAGTGACGTGCAAGAAGCGGGTTCTAAGAAAGCTCCTCAAATACACGCTATTAATAATGTATCACCCCACACACAGAGAGAGAATATTAGATTTGACATGCTGACAGAAACAGCCACAAATGCAGGCTAGTTCCTACAGCGCTGGCCAAATACTTGTGTGAGCTCATTACTGCTCTACAATATGCTAAGCAGCTCTGCTACCAATAACAACACACTTTATTTGACACCGCAGCAGCGGTAGGATTTTTAACATATTCGCTGATATTTCCTGCCAGTGTTCACCCAAGTGCAGTCGGGGTGGTCCATTAAGACCCGAGATTATGTTCCTAGTGTTCTGCAGTGTCACAAGTTTCACTAACAGACCTCAGGTGTGTTCTTCTGCCAGCTACTCTCTGTTTCATCTTCCCTCTCTTTGTACTGTAGAAATAGTGAGGCGAGCATGAAATAGTGCAAGTAAGTGGTTCTTCATTTTCCGTCTCACTTTGCTTTTTTCTACAACCGTATTTTGAAAAGGTCACGTTACTAGTTGTGTGGTGTTTGAAAGGCTGGAGGGGTCTAATGAAAGTGCTGCTGAGTAGCATTGTGGGAAATGTAGGATCTAGTTTTTCTTTTAGTTTGACCTGGACTAACAGTCAGGTTATCTGGGCCTCAGATGAATCCAGCGTTGTTTTAGTTCTCAGCTTTGCATGTGTTAGGTGGAACTGCTGTTTCTGATGTTCTCGAGCACACTTGGACGGTCCAAAGCTAAGTTACTCAACAGGCACTCAGGCCCGGGGAGTCTGCTTACATTATATCATGATAATCTCTGCACAGCATAAAGAATACTACCATGATTTTCAGACTTCTGTTTTGTTCCATGCTGTAGTACAAGGCAGCTGGAACACGTCACGATGTATGGTACATCCATCATGTCTTCAGTTGTCTAACAGAGTCCCTTATTGACTGAACAGAATCCCCGGAGAGCTCTGAAAATCAATCAGGCTTTGATTGGACCATTACCGCCGGCCACGCCTCCGTGTGTGACACCTCTGCATGTGTGTATGCGTGTGGCCCGGCATGTATTAGGAATGTATCCCTCTGCCTGGTGATTAGCTCGCGTTGAGAGAGGAGATTCTTGAGTAATAAATATGTCTCGGCGTCTCTATGAGCGGTCCGGGGGGGATAAGTTCCCCACAGCGTCATAACACCAGCATCATGTTTATCAGTGTGGGAGGACCAGGACATCAGGAGGAAGTCACATTTGAACATGAGGTCATTTGAATAGTTTGAATTTTTGAAATTGCAGTTTTACTTTATACATTTTTTGTCTGAAAATTTGATCTTTTGTCAAGTAGTGGAGAGTTTTTATTTTTATTCACTCAAAAAAATTCATTCACGAGCAGGCACATTTCAATCATAATAAAAGTGAAAGAATTAAAAAAGCATTAGCGAACATCCTCTTATTTAAGTATAAATCCTAATTAATGGACTATTTTTGAAACACTGGCCATTATAAAGGGTCAAGGACTCTCATGTGGCTTCACCGGCATTTCTTCTTGCATAAGCGCTGTCCAAACTCTAATGCTCTATTTCTTTCATCCTGTTAAGAGTTTGCCTCCTGTTAACACTGCTGTCGGTGTGGAAGGGAATGTAATAATACTGGTGATGATATTTGTGGTTTTGATGATGATGTCCACCTCAGACCTAGTTTTGGTTAACAGCCTCCGAAGGGACCTCATGTGCTGTTCAGCTGTCACACGGGCTGACTGGCCCTCCAACTCTCACTGGAGCGTTGTCCGAGCTCTCTTTTTCAAACCAGTGCGTTTGTGCATGCGTGTGGAGATGCGTGTGGTACTGGATCTTTGAGAGTCAGACTGTCCTCAGAGAGTGGAGCCGTCACTGGCTAAACAATGCTCTGTGTATCTGTGACCAGGTGATTTATATGCGATGTGACCGGATGCCTCCCTCCATGCCCCCAGGCCACCACCAGCCAGCCTGAGACCCAGCTTCAGCACACTTCCCCTGGGCACTGTGCACTAGTCTGCCCCCGCATCTCATACCAGAGTCTGGATCTGTGCCCAATTAAACATTGAACTTATAGATGGCCACTGGAAATATAGAAGTAAGTTATACTTATTTAGGGCAGCAACAAATTATTATTTACATGATATTTGCTAGTGTTCACTCATACGTCCAAATCAACAGTCCAAAAAGCAAAACATATTTGGTTTCTAACTATGTAAAACCGAGAAAAGAAAGCAAACCTTCTAAAGCATTTACAGTATGCATGAAAAATAATGGTAATGGCTTTTCCATCTAACCAGTTAATTAACTAATCCAGGACTTAAATCTAAATCTGAAGAAACTTCTGCTAGACAGAGGTTTTTAAAGGTGTTCCTTTAATCATTGCTTTTCTTTAGTGAACACTGAATTGATTTGCCTGTTCAGGCCTCTAAAACATTTTCAAATCACTTTCGGATTGAACTGTAATGCTCCTTTAATGCACAGAACTTTTTTTATGTGGTCACAAGCTGAAACAGTTGGGAACCACAAGTGCATTTGTGCAGAAATTGAAGCTTTGTCAACTCTGTGGTCATTTTGAGTCCTTGCTTTGTGGTTTGTCATCTTTGAACTGCAACTAAATAGGATTTAAAAAAGACAGAAAATGTCATAAGATAGCAAAAAAAAAGTCACATATCACATATAGCAAGAGCCCATGGTGACGTAAAACAGTCCAAAACTCAAAGATATTCAGTTGACTTTCATGGAAACCAAAGATCCATTGAAATACAGACAATGAATATTTTCAGCTCCAGTTATGTTGCATGCTCTGTAAAGTCAGTAGTGTAGGACAGGCTGCAACAATACCACTCACACGTCATAAAGTTGTTTTGCATTAACATGCAACAGTAGGAACACAGTGATGTTATTGTCCTGTTCTGCCTCTGCATGTGTTTTCCCCGAGACAGGCTCAAAGAGAGGAGAGCTCATTAGCAAACATGGCGTTGTAAGTTCATTAGCAGCTGGATAATGACCATAAGCGGCCTAGACTTCATGATCACAGCTCATTGATCTTTGTGTCTCTCTGTCTGCACCTGCTATTGATCATATCGCACAAACAGTATAACAGCTGCATCCTCACGTCCGCACTCACACACAAATGTATGTCTTTATGGGTTCATTTGATGCATCCATATATCAAAACCTCACGCAGACATAAGCAGGGAGGTAGTTACACTTTTTCAAGGAGGGATCTACTCCGATCTGGCAACCAGCCCAAAGCGTCTGTCCGCTGGGATCAGCTGTGTTCAGAGCCATGAATAAAACATCCTGGACTCATAACCATGGTCCTGAACACGTATCCATACTCTCATGAAGTAAGTAAAGATGTTCCAAACTCTGCCTGTGGATTATACAGTAACAGCCTGCTCCACGTGTTGTGCTATGACTATGGGTTCTCCTGTGCTGCCAATCACTGATGTACCCATAATCACAGTGAAGAAGGCCCCTCTGGGGTTATAACCAGAATAATGTCTCACTCCCCCCTCTGTTATATTCCCATCTGCTGTAAATAATGTTCATAAATGGAGAGGCATGGGACAACACCTCAGTCCACCTGGGAAGTGTTTCATTTAAGGGTCTTTAACAGGAATAATCTGACCCCCTGATTTCTGTGCTGCGTAAAGAAACATGATTTGCAGTCTTGCAGGGTGATCTTAGGTTTGCCATCTGTGTGTTGAGATCACAGAGTGGAGGCTGCCACTTAGAGCAGCGTTTACAGCCAGTGATTCGTCTGTACTGCAGAGAGTTCATCCAGTCAGTAAAGATCAAATTACTTCTCAGGTTGTGATAAAAGTCGGATACTGGTCTGAGAAAAGTCAAAGTCGGACTGTGGAGTTTGAAAGATGTGTAACCAGGCAGACACAAAAAGGGTCTAGTGAGTTGCATTGTGGGAAATGTAGGATCCAGCCTTTTCTGAGTTTTACTCATGCTACGGACTAAAGTTCAGGATACCTCGGCCTCTGCTGCTTTAGTTTTGACTGTGATTCTTTGTAAAAGCTGTCTCTTGTGAGTTAGCCTGCTTTATGGAAGTGCAAAACTAAATTGCTGCAGTGCTCTTTAAATAACACAAATTCAGATGAACAAATAAAATGCAACGTTAGGATGAGGCCTGCTCACAATATTTCATATGAAGTGTGCTTTATATGACATTCTTCACCTTTAAAGCAGTTGGCAGTCCATCACTGTGCCATAGTTTTCATGTGTTTATGGAGACTGCTTTCTAGAAGAGGAGAGTGTATGAATCACACACACACACACACACACACACACACACACACATCACTCTGCTTCTTATTTGCCGTTTTATTTGTGTTCCTCCTTCTTTTCTCCAGCTCTCCGTCTCTCAAAGGCGCCCATTGTTCACGACGGAATTTGAATTTGGGGGAAATTGAAAGCAGGTGTGGCTCTGCTTTTTCATCTCGGGGGTGGGGGGGGGCGGCCTGTTCCTCATGCTTCACTTCATTGAGTCCTGTCATCCGGCATTTTAGCCCGCTTTGGCGCTCTTTGTCTCTGTCCGGTTACTCATTCACTCTGTGTTCACCTCGTCCATCAGCCAGGTAGTCGCTCATTCAGACAACCATTCGTTTCACTCACTGACTTTCTTTCTCACATAGCATATATCTTACAGTGGACAGCCTTTATAGGTGAGAGAGGATATTTACTGCGGCCTCCAGTACTCCTATGCTGTCAATTTCATCTCCAAGAAGTCTTTTCAGGAAGAAAAAAGAGCTCCAATCTATACTTGATCAACATGGATTTTTATGTGAAAGACGATCATTGTTTGTGCCCCAGAGAAGAACATGCAATTCTGCTAAATATCACACAGCAAAATGAATGCCAGTCTTCAACTTCTAGTTTTAGTCTCAAAAAGGTTGTATTTATTCCGCTATTGTTCCTTGGAGACAGTTACTGCACATTAGGGGACACTCTGACTGAGCGATTCATGGACTAAAGGGTTTGTGTCAAATTACACCATTATGCAAAACGATACTGTACATCTTTATTCCCACATGCGCCTCTTTGTGTTTTCAAACCACTCTTCCAATTCATGCAGAAAGGTTTTCCTCTGAGCTGAAAATGGATCCACATGTGGAGTTTTAGATTAGAGGGGGGCGTTGGCCGTGCATATGTGAATGAAAGTGGACACGGGAACGTTTGTGCTGGTCAAAAATGCACCTGGTTTTAAACAGGAAGTTCAGACTACAAACATTTACCCTGAAAATGAGACTCTCCTCTCTTGACAGGCTGGTGAATATTTGTATGTGTGTGGCGTTCAAGGACTTCATGGGTCTGATAGAGAGAGAAACGATCAAACATAAAATATGTTCAGCTGTGGTGAACGGAAGTGATTTGTGTCAATAGAAAAGTTGTGTTGACCTCCATCTTGTCAGTGTACACTTGTGTGTACATCATTAAATGAACAACTGCCACACATTTGAGTATTCAACTGTATTTTACTGCTTTATTGGTCACAGCACAACACAAGCTTTAGCCTACACATCTTTACCTGATACAGCAAACTTGTTAGCAGTAAAAAGTTACAAAGCGACATTAGCATTTATTCCACTTGGTGAATGTCTAATAGTTTACGTTCACTAAGTGTGTCTGTCTGTCTGTCTGTTGGTGTACTCTGTGGGATCATCATTAGGAGCAACTCCTGTCATGTGATCCTTTGTCAATATAACAATATTGATTACAGCCTCTTTAAGTGATTGAAATTTAAAAGCTGTTTCCTGCTAGCCAGACACTGAAGCTAAATTATGGTTTTTAGATAACAGATGAAAATATTACCTTAAAAAAGTTACTTACGGCTTTTTAATCACTGTAACTTGAAATGAAATGGTAGATAGGAATAAAACTATTCCCCATAAACGTTGTCCATCCTAATCTCTTGTGTTCATAGAGGACACGTGTATCTGTATGTGTTTGTCCGTACATACATGACTGGACACATGCAGGCTCATCCCGTCTCCGTGCAGAAGGTAAAAGCAGGGCCTTTGAAAGCGCAGTCCTCCCCTCCCTCCTTTCCTTTCACTTTCCCCCTGCTCCCACGTCTTGGCTCTAAGTGGGGTCGCAGTTCGAGGGAGCGTAGTGATGCTTTTCATTAGCTAAGTGCAACTCGGCGAGAGGAGCACAGGGCCTTGATTTACTGGGCCTGCTGTCTATAAGCCTGAACACACACATACACACTAACACCTACTCTCCTCTCCCTCCACCCTTGCCTCTCAGACCGTTCACTCTGTCCCCGTATCCCCCCTTTTCTCTCCATCTACACCCATTTCCCTTCCCTCTCTTTCTGTCTCTCTACATAACTCCCCTTTCCATTTTCTCCCTCTGGCATCTCCTGGGAGTCTCCTGCTAACACGACACAGAGGACAGGGCTTGTGATTTTTCAGTTTTCTGTGTCGGCTTGTATTTTGGATGGCTTCGAAATATCTGTCTTTTCTTTTAGGAGTCAAAACACAGCTTTCATTAGAAGATCCACACCCTCAAAAGAGACTCCAACTGAACTTTTAAAAAAGATTTCAGCATGATAGTTTTCTTCATGATGGTCCAGGAGCATTTTGCCCACACCATTGGTGATAGATAACCATTACTTTGGTTTTCGAACCTGACGTGGGCTCTGGCTCACCATATTGCATTGATAAAGATTCTCAATACAGGTTGCATCTTCGTAGATTTCTTCTGCAGGCTTATATGTATTCAAGCTTGCAGCAGCATTATACATATGTATGTATGTATGTATGTATGTATATATATATATATATATATATATATATATATATACTGAAAATGTAAATGCTGTTATGAACCTTGAAACGCCAACATATGCTGAAAGAAGAAAGTTACAGATGACTTTATCCTGAATTTTTTTCTCTGACATGAACCTCAGGAGGCAAGTTGATTTGTACCAGAATATAAAATGCTTACATATTTTAATTGTGAGCTTTACTAACATCTTGTGTGTGTGTGAGAGCCCTCAAAACTGTCAGTAGGCACAGACTAAGTTTTTCTCACTGTTGATCACTTGCTATTTAAGCTGCTGAGGCCCCTTTCCCTCTTTCTGTGAAAAGACTTGAATCCCAGATGCTGCATGGCAGCCATCCAAGAACCATTTGCTCTCCTGTAGTGGCGCCTCTCACTGTGGGCCTGTATGCCAAGGTGTACATGCATGTGATGTGTGTGTGTGTGTTTGCCCCCTTTTTTTAAATCCTTCCTCATCCATCATTGTTTGACAGGACATGTTGACCCCAGTTGCCGTGGCAGCCAGGTAACCATGGCTCCTGCCTGTGACACAGCTGGCTGCGTCTGATTGGTTTAGCCGGCGGCTTTGTGCCAGGTCATCTTTAACATCAGGGCTGTAGAGTGGCACTAAGGTGCTTCACCCGCTATTTATAAACACAGCTAGCCCCACGCTGCAAAAGATGTCCGTCTGAGACAGTTCTGCACTCTGAAAATCTTTTTTTATTAAGATTCATCCCAACTTTCTGACATAATTGTACTTTTTTACCTGCCATCAGTGGATATCTTGGAATGAGACAGAACAACGCAGGTTATTCAGTTAGCATTAAGAACATGGCAATCTCAAAAATTAGTTAAAGATGGAAATAATTACTGTTTATACATGTTTTACTCCACTGGCAAATGTTTCCACAAATATATATATAGTATGAATATTCATGAATACTAAATTAGATGACTTGCATAGAAAAGTATTGTCAGCGCATGTTTGATCAGCAGTTGCTAGTAAAAAGCTTTTAATACAAGGGTCACTGAGAAACTACCAGTATCTCCTATTGAGCCGCATCACAAAATTTTTTCCATGTTATACTGCCTTGTTTGTCTGTTGTCTCACATTGTCCCTTCTGAATTCGTCTCCGCAGACGTCCAATGATCACGATGGATATTTTTCATCCCTTCACTTTAATGAAATGTGTCTGTGTTTAAACCTGAGCTGCTGTTCAATGTATCAGCCAACCCACGAGAGAAAAATGTTAATGAGACGGATGGCAGGAATTATCAGCATGCATGTAGCATATTGTTTGTTTGAAGCTACCTGTTGTAACATGCTGTGTCTGGCTGTGTGCAGCCAAGGTCAGCCATGATTCCTCTCTGGAGCTTATAGCGAGCGGGTCACGGTGTGACAAAAGCCATTAAGATTTAGGGAGATAGTGGAGCGAAAACGCTGAGAAATACACTTTTGTAAAAGCTTTGAGCCAAATTGACTGCGGCACATGGAGGGAGAGAGAGAAAGAGAGAGGGGGAGAGAGAGAGATAAAAGCCAGGGAGCTTCAGAAAGCAACCAGAAAATGAGCTCAAAGACAACGAAGCAAAGGACTACACAGCTTAGTCTTCATCACACCTGCAGCTCTGTGTAGCTGGAGCCGTTCTGGTTGTATATGGAGAGAATTTTGTTTCTTTTTAAAGCAGTCAAAAAAATGGTTTGAGAGAGAAACTTTCCACACTTTTGCTTGCAAACTCTAACGTTTTGCTTTCAATCCCTAAAATTTTGCTTGCGAATCTAAAAGTTGTTCTTCCGGTTCCGCTTGATGCCGTGGGCTGGACCTACGCTGAAAGACGTTTCTATTGGCCAGTTTTGATCGGAGTGACAGCTTGGCAAAACGCCGTCAGTTAAAGAGAGAGGCTGTTTTGAAGTCCGCCGGAGGAGAGCGGAGAAAGT
>JAVQJD010079851.1:0-45683 GCA_036023655.1 Nannoperca australis
ACACACACACACACACACACACACACACACACACACACACACACACACACACTTCAAAAACAGGACTCAAGTTGTAGCCTGCAGTGTAACTCGATGGCAACATGATATTTGCCCCCAAAACATTTGAGAACCCCTGCTCTATCTTATAGAGTCGACAAGTTGTCTGGCTGTGAGGACATCACATGGTTCACCTGTGGGAAGACCTTACCGAGCATCATGGTCCATGAAGCTTGCAGAGGAGAACATCTGAAACACGTGAGGCAGCTGAACCAGCACCTGGCAGATGGATCCTGTTTTTGGCATGTTCTTAGTGGCAACCTGGGACAACAAGCACACACAGAACTGACTTGCAGTAGTCTGCACTAAATGTTGTGTAATGTAATGTAAAGTATGTAAAGTGCAGTACCTGTCCCCGGTAGTTGGCACAGTGCTTGGTGAGGATGTTGTTGATCTGTGGGTCCTGGATGGAGCTGAACACCAGCGTCTGCCGGTAGTGTCTGGCCCAAGTGTTCAGGTTCCACATCCTCACCCTGGAGAAGTCCACTCCATGAGAGTCCAGCGGCTGCAGGTTCACGTGCTTCATCACATGCTGTAGAGGGGTGGAGTAGAGTTTTTATTACAACTAAGTTATAAAATGTGTCTCTTTTAACCAATCAGAGTCCAAAAATAGTATTACCATTCAGAAACACAAACCGTAAGAGGGTAACTTCAGTATTTTTAAACCTGGGCCATATCTTTTACAAATGAGTTTTTGCAGGTGCATTTGCCCACAAGGATGACGTTGCAGCCATTGCAGCCTGTGCGCAATTGCTGCCAGGGGTGATCTACTGGACCAACTTCAAAACTGTTGGCAACTATTTGTCATTTAGACGCCAAAACTTGTAAAAAAAATAAAAAATAAAAAAGTTTAAAAAAGCCCAAGTTTAAAAATACCAGAGTTTCCCATTAACCTCAACTGCTCTGTCTCTCTCCAGCAGTGACTGCCTGAACGGTATGTTTAACATGTTGTGATTAATCAAATTCTACAATGGTGGTTAAACAGCAGATGGCGCCACATGCTTCCCAGCATTACAAACATAACACTGCTGAACAGATGCTGTCAAGCAGAAATGTTTCACGCTGAACAGGTGTATGTTCTCACCAAGACGTGTTCCCAGTTCTGCATGAGGAAGACATCAGCCTGGTCCACCACCAGCAGCTCGATGGAGGAGAGGAAGTCAAAGTCTCTTTTACTTTCTCCTTCTGCTCCCAGCACTGTCCGGAGGCCCAGCGGAGACGCGATGATGATGTCGGAGGAGTAAAACGGGGAGTACAGGCGCATGCTGCTCCTCACAATGGAGATGCCTGGCGAGGACAGAGGACAGCAACGAGGACTCAGACAGAAAGACGTAGAGGAGGTTGTCCAAAAGTGGGTTGATTATTTGATTGTTAAACCGTACCGATCCTGAAGTGATCGTCCACGTTGCCCGAGAAGATGGCGCTGTAATCGTCTGGCCTCTGCAGATTGGGAGGCTTGTCATCTGCCTCCTCTCCAAACTCTTCCTTGAACCTCTTCTTGTTGCTGACCTCCACCTTCCTGCCTTTGCTCTCCAGCAGGCTGATGAGCATCTGGACGACTCGCAGAGCTCCGCCTCGGAACGGAACGAGAATCAGGACCTGGCACGTTCATAACAGTGGTTACAAGAAAGCATCTGGGCAGACAAGTTGGAACCTTGTGTTGTTGAGGATGCATGTACAAAGGGGATGATAGCAAATAGCATTAATGAACTGGACTAAATAAATAACCGTGAGGGAATCCAGTGAGCCATACTGCTGCTTCTGTGGAAGGTGGAGTATCAACTAATGAAACTGATTTATAAATCAAATGCAACACAATTAGAGAGTTACTCTCAGATCATTCGTGTATATTAGGCAAATAACTGCTGGACTGGATTCTCTTCAAGGCAACGTGTGATTTATTCTGCTCACAACCAGCAGGTTGCATACAGCAAGTTAAACTACTGGTTTTACCTCATTTTTGTTACGAGTTTGTGATATTTTAACACTAAAACTGTAAAATAAAATCTTAACTGGTACAATGTGTAACTACTTCATCAGCAATGCACCTGAGGCTTGAACCCTTGATCCAAATGAATGTATATAAGTGTGATCCATTTACAACTACAGCACTCTCACTCTATTTGAGACTAAAACAATTTGCAACTGAGCTTACATGGAGCTTTAATGTATCCAGAACTTTACCTTGGGCCGGGTCAGTCCTTGGTCTCTGGGTTCGTCCTGCGGCTCAGCTCCGGCTTTAGCCTGACCTTTCTGCTCTCTTAGCTGCGCGTTGTGAGCCAGGACCCAGGAGTTGGCCTTCAGTACGTGGTTGAGCACGTGGAGGCAGTACGCACTGCGAACATGTGGGCCCTTGTTCAGAGGACAGGTCTCTGGGTAGTAGAGGTCTTTGTAGGAGCCCATAAGAGCCAGCAGCTCTAGCTGCAGTGGGCTGATCTCCTCAGCCACCCCCTTAGTGTTGGAGGTCTGGTTAAGTTTCTTCCAGCAGGTCTCCAAACGTTTGTGAAAAACTGGGAAGTTTTTGTCTTTCTGTGGGCCGATGGATCCAAACTTCTCCAGAGGACTGGTGCTGAGTAAAGTTCCCAATTTTGGCCACTAGATGTGGGGAAAGGAAAGAATCGTAAAACACATGAACTGTAGTTACAAGCTGGTCAATTTCATCAAACGGTGCAGTTAATACCGTGATCTGAGCCTTGGCTTTGCTGCCAGATGTTATCTTCTGCACATCCTCTTCACTAAGTTCTGTGCCCAGGTGTTGTACAAACATGTCTGCAGATTCAGAAAAACAACTGTAAAACATGTACACAATCAAATCATACTCCCAAAGATTTCTAACTGAGCACGCAGTTCACTCATTTTGAAAAGAAATACACAAACTGCATGTCTTAAACCTCTCAGAGGTTTCTGTGCAGGAAACTTAGGGTGTTATATTTCCTTGCCTTTGCTGTCTTCATGCTCTGCGGTGCCTTCACTGTCCTCTGGTCCTCCTTCGTCCATGAAGTTGTTCTCCAAACAGAACTGGGACTCGTGCTCTTTGTCTACGAACTCCTCAACTCCCGGCTCTTTCTCCGCCATCTCATCTTCTACTACTTCAGTGAGAGCCTCATCTGCACCAGTGGGTTCTTCCTCTCCCTCTTTACCTTCATCATCATCTTCACCAACTCCATCGCTGTCCCCTACAAGAAAAAAGCACAATATTCAGTCGACTGCAATACACAGTGCCCTCAGTGTACTGGGGGAAAAAACCTCACCTTCAATAAGAAGCTCCTCTTCTTCCTCTTCATCATCATCATCAGTGCTCTCCTCTTCACTCTGGTCTTCACTGGGTTGGCTGAGAGTTGAAAGGAGTTTCTGATAGGCTGTTTTTTGCTCTGGTTCCTCCTCTTCCTCTAGCTCATAAGGCTCATCGTCAGAGTGTTCTGGGCTTGCAGGCTGTAACAGAGAACAGCTTTTCATTTGTAATATCATTATATTGGTCGAATATTCAAAAGCTGCCCGGAGTATATCAATGACAATCCAAAGTGGGGGGGGGGGGGGGTGGGACGACGACTGAAGTTACTACAATCATCAAGCTCATGTTGCAGGAATCAGGCTTTCTGACTTCTATCATGAGGAACTGCACGGCGCTACTCACCAGCTCCACTACCTCCGTTCTGTCAGGTCCTTCACTGACTCTGTTGAAAAGCACAGGGAAAGGTAGCTACGTGAACAGTATGCATCTTTTGCAAGACCACAAACTTGACTAAACAACAAAGGTCTTGGTCTGGGCTGCTTGTGGACATGTTGCCAGTAGGAGTGCGTAGACGCAAAGTAAAGCATTGTGCTGTTTGCACATGATGCATAAGCCTGAGAAGGAGACAGTGAGTTGGGGTACATTTAGGAGAACGGATTAAGAGAGGAAAGCCTATGACAGTGTTGAAGGAGGCCATGTCTAGAATCATCTGAAAGACTCATCTGTCATAAGTATTTCCTAAAGATAAGCATCATGTTTCTGTTTGTTCACACAGGGGAGGACGAGTGTGTTATTAAGAACCAAGTTTCAAGTTTAACAGAACATACAGATCAGTCACGTGTCTCGAACATCACTGACATGAAACTAAAGTAAGAATCTTTGCATTAACTTTGGCTCAGTATTGTGCACACAGTTGTTAATATCAGATCACCCAAAAACTGTTATCCAAGGAGACATTTTCCCATTATTCAGTGTGTACAAAGAGGTCCATTCTTCTGGTCAAAAGCTCCTTTCTTTCCCCTGGGGTGCAGGATTTGAATCTAGTACATCTACTTGTTTAACAGCCATCTTACAGTCAATATGAAGGACAGACCGGCAAAGGACATCGGAATGGATGTGAAGGAGTGACAATAATGCACGCATGTATGGATGGTTCTATATAGTTTGCAGTTTTACTAGTACAAATGATCTGAACTATCTTGGAAAGAACCCCAAACTGCGTTCAAAAACATTGTAGTTTAGAGGAGAATATCCGATATAACTGACGATATACGTTTTACGCATAGCTATAGCTAAGATAAGCTACCAACGGCATCTGGCTAAACTGTGACCACTGCTGTCTGGATGTAACTTAGCTAGTTGGCTAACATAAAAGCAGCTTAAATCTTTTTAATAGACAGTCTGAGGTCTCTGTGCTGCTTACACATCATGGAATGGATGCTCCTCTCCAAATTCCTTCAAGTGTTTCTTCTGTTTTTTGGATATATTTGTGAAAAGCTGCTTATTCTGCCTTCTTTTACCCATGTTGACACAGCGCTGCACGTGTGGCTCTCCGGCTTCTTCGTGGTGGTCGTTGTGAATCGGTGGCGGTTCTGTACCACCACCTACAGGCCCGGGGCGGAATTACAGCTCTGCATTGTAGAGGGGAAATACTGTATGTTTAAAACTATTTACAGATAATATTATGAATGTAGCCCTGTGGTGGACTGGCGGCCTGCCCAGGGTGTACCCTGCCTCTCAACCGATGCTAGCTGGCATCGGCTCCAGCACCCCCCGTGACCCTACAGGATAAAGCGGGTATAGATAATGAATGAATGAATTATGAATGTAAATCTACCACATATTCATTGTACAATTTAAATGATCCCATGTACCATCAAATTTGGAAATAGATGGCAAATAGTTTTCTGGCAATTTTTATAGATTTTTATTTTACATTATAATAAACAAATGGAATACAAGAATGCATTTGAAATCACATAATTAAAACTCAGAACACCATAAAAGATGGCACACCTTAAATGTAAATACAGACATCTATTTCTGGACGTCTCATTGTTTGTGTGTTAAATAATCTTTGTCACAAATGCCCCAGTCATTTTGCTGTGAAAATATAAGATAGGCTTTAATGCATGGGGAAGAACCTTTACTTTCTCAACAAAGCAAAACATCTGCCCTGTGTTTGCTGGGATGCAGAAGCAGTTTGAGAGTTTGTTGGGCAGAAAAACCCCGTGGGTTCCTTTATGCATCACAGTCACAAAATGATCTTGGGTTAATGGATTTGTCAGGGTGACAGTAAAAGGGAAATATACTGACATTTAGTAAGAGTGACAACAGAAAAGGAAAACATCTGAAAATTGTCTATGGAAAGGAGATTCCCCCAGACCCAGCACTGGCACTCCCTGGATGCTCCGAGACTGCTTTGAGCTATATGTGAATTAGCATTGATGCTCGGAAGCTGCCAAGAAAATGATTCTAACCGGCTGGAAATCCACTTTACCATCTGTTTTCAGAAACAGCTTAACAAAATGATCATAATCATACAAATGGAGAAAACACGGTTCTACAGATATAAAGCATCCAATCAATTAAAAAATATTATTTTTTTTTTACATATGGGGTCCATTCATTGACCATCTCAGATAGTAATTAATTGTTAATTACATTCTGCTGGGATTCAGCCCTGCCTACTATACCTTTTACCTGTATCAATGTAGTACTCTCACTTGAACCGTAACAACCCATTCGACTGTAAACACCTTGTTGATGCCTTTGTGCTGAAATACATGTCTTGAAACACAACATTAATGCCATCTATAACACCAACAAAAAAAAGTTTGTATAGCCACAGGCCCATAGTATAAAATAATCACCACAGAAAGTTGGTAAATATTTGCTAAGTTAGTATTCTTCTTGTCTGACTTAGGGGTAACGGAGGGTGCTCAAAAGTGCACAAAAGGTTATCTGTAGTGCTTTAAGGGTAATATCCAAACTGCATGCCAGACACAGGCTTTTACCTGATGTTTGAAAACTAACCTTGATCAATTATTGAACATTGTAATATCACCTTACTGTTTGCCTGTTTTAGCTGTTACCATGACAGAAGCTCATCTATTATTAACCAATTAGGTGTCTAGTTTATGTACTGGGTGTATTTTCAGATCATTTTGACAAGTCAATGGGGATATTATTGTTTGATAATTGCACACCACTATGGCTTAGGCTGAAAGAGTACGTCTGGCTTATCTGAATGGGTTGTGAAGCATGTTAGACATTATTGTATTTCAATGGAGGGGCCACAACTGAAACAGGAGCAAGACAAGTCTAGGAAAACAGTTAGGTTTAGAGTAGCATCTGCCAACAGCGGCCGGGTCTTGGCGGAGGTGTTCAAGGATGAAGCGGCCGGGTGCGGCTCAGTGTTGGACTCAGTGGACTCTGACTGCACCAGCAGCCCAGAGGCAGAGCAGGGGAGCTCGCCTCCCACCAGCGAGGCCAACAGCCACCTGAACGGTCTTGTGGTGGAGACAGCTCAGGACGAGAACGGCTGTGAACCTGATGACCTCCTTTTGTACGCCAGTGCCAAGAGAGAGATGCTCTTCAGCAACAAACGGATCAATATCTGCAGCAAGAACGGAACCATACGAGGAGTGAGGAACAAAGTGAGCGCAGGCCAAGTGCTTTTCAACAACCTCTCCAACATGTTCTCTGTAAGTAGCTCTGGCATGCGTGGAGCAGAGTTTCAAACGTTCAAATTTTAAGTTCTCTTTTTTTCACTGCTGTTTCTGCAGCGATCAGAGGGTTTGAGCCCAAAAAAGCAATTTCAAGGCTGTTTTGTCATGCTTGTGGCCATCAAATCTGACGATTATTGAACTCTATGAATCCCTATAAAGAGTGTTTACCTTGCTGAGGGGCCTGTTCAGTCATAACCTTTATTCTCTTTCCTCTTCGTCATCAGAAAAGAAGACCCTGTGAAAAGGAGTGAACAGTTTGGAAGCAGAAGTATCACATTATTATCTTACAGTTCGGTCCACACCAGGACTCCTCACTTATTTCAGTGGTGGATTGTAACTAAGTACATTTACTCAAGTACTTTACATATGTACAATTTTGCGGTGTACTTGTATTTTACTTGAGGTTTTCCATTTTACTACATTTTGGAATTCAATTTTGTACTTTTTACTCCACTGCATTTATCTGATAACTTTAGTGACTACTTAATATGCAGATTCAGATTATTAATACAAACTATAAACCAATGAATAAATGATGATGTATTAAAATGGATCATGCTATCCAGCAGTATATAAAGTAGCTGCAATTAGCCTTTAACAGCTGCAACATTAGTGATGGAGGAGAAGGAGAAGGAGTGCTAATTATAATCCAGTAATATAATATATATTATCCTAAAAAGGGGCTATTTGATGCTAATGTACTTTTACTTAAGTTAATAATCTGAGTGCTTCTTCCACCGCTGCTTAATTTACAAGTATCTGGTTAAAACAAACTCTTCAGTGTCTTCTTTTGTTACTACTAATAGTTTAAAATGATTACAGCTTTACTAAAAAACAGTGGTCCAGTCTTCTTCCTGATAAGGACATAGTAAACAACTCAATATAACGTCGTTGTAAGTACATATCAGTATCTTTTACATGTATTAACTTTTATAGCATCTCATATGAACCATTTCAAAATGTGTGTGTAAACAGTTAAATATATGTAAGAGGGTTTTTTACTGCTTAAGTGTGCCCGTGCATGTATGTCATCGAAGTAAGCAACTTAAACAAACTAACTAAACACGTAAGTTGTTTTGATCCTCCGAGACGTTGAATAGGTTTCTGAAAGGATTTTTGTATTTCTTTTTTGAGACGTTGTGAGTATAACTGTGACTCAGAACTTCATATGATTTGGATATTTGGTGGTCACTTTCATAGCATATAGCTGAATGATGTGAACATGCATGTTTTTCTATAAGTATTTTTTAATGATGTTCATACTAGACTGTGTGTGCTTATTTCTAACCCATGGTTCCACAAATAAACAGTAACAAACCGTCCTTTGTTTTAGAAGTTAGACTAGATTTGTTTCGTCGCTCTCATGCAGTAGACTTCATGTTTGGTACACTGGATGGTGCCTTGTTTGTTACATTTGTTAAATACAAAAAGTTTTTGAAATCATTTTATATACTGTGGAACATTACTAATGTAACTGTTGGTATTCATATTTAATTTCCACAACTGTAAATTAGTAATGGAAATGCAGATTTTTGGAGTATGGCTATTGACTTTCACAACCCATGAGCTCTACATTCAAATAAAATGAATTTGCATGTAATATTACTTAAAAAAGGCAAATGTACAGACACGTCTGCACCACTTATACATCAAGTGTCAACCATTCAGGTCTTGGCTGTTGGCAGTCGTTTATACCTGTAAAGATATTGCCTTCGCCGCCACATCATTACTGGATCTGCACAATTGAAGGATCAGTTTTAAGGTGGACTTTCCCTTTAAATGACAGTTTTGTGCAACAACATCTCACCGTGTACCTGCCTCAGTCAACACCACGGACAGCGACCTGCCAGCTCTCCATAGACCGCAAACTGCACAGCGGGCACTGAGGGCAGGACACGCTCATTTTGTAATGACTTGACTGCCAGCTAATACAGCACAATCTCCCACCATGTTACTGCGGCACTGACAGCTAAACAGTAGCAGGCAGGATGCAGGCTTTCCACTAGACAACCCCCCTCGTTTTTCTTCTATTTTTTTGCCACCGGAAAAAAAAAAAATCCCCTTATTTTGGGTTTCTCCGATCAAGATGCGTCCGTCGACTGGTCTCGGGCTTTCATCAGGGTGGAGTGGCTCTAAATGATAACAGATGTAGCGCACGTCTGGCAGGTAGCTCGTCTTGCTTGGGGGACTCCGCAGAGCAAGATAAATCGGTTCCTTTTCCCACTCCACGCCCTATCAGTGTTATCAATAGCTGCCCAGCACCATGTCCCCTCCGGCATCGGCTGCGCCAGCGAGTGAAAGCAGTACGACCACGGTTTTCGAGGAGGACACCAGAGAGGAGGTATTATTTTCTAGCATCCCTTACATGAGCCACTGCATTTTGTCCTGGTCGGTTTTGTTAGATCTTGGCGCAGGGCTTTTATGGGTCCATGTGCACGCTGAGCAGAATGTAACACACTGCAGGTGAATGTTTTGATGGATTTGGTGTTACAAATAATCTCCTTGGTTACAGTTTAACATAGGAGAATGTCTCTGATCTTGTAGCTTTCAATAATAAAAGTGTCAAATTATTGGACACAGGTGATTGGTAACCCCAGCATATTTACCTGTCTTTTACCTGTTATCTGCTGTAGAGGGCCAGGAGCTCTGATTTCATAATATCTCTCCAGAAGTTAGCTGAAATGTCAACAGAGCTCAAAGAACTTATCATTGCTTGCAGACTGGTTGTCTGGGAACCCTATGTGCTGTCTAATGTAAGGGTGTTAATATGGTTGCATGACCCCTTAATTAAATTAATTGAAAAAGCATTACAAATCCTTACTGTGCTGAAGATCAGTCAGCAGTGATGCACACTGCAAGAGCAAAGTTCTATTTTAAGCAGATGATAAATTAACAGTTCTTATCACTTCCTCTTGTGTTTTGTTTGTGCTTTGACTCAACAGCAAAGACCCCTGAAGCAATCTCTGAGCAAGTCCCTATGCCGAGAGAGTTTTTGGAAATGCCTGCTTCTCTCCATTCTTATGTATGGCTGCATGGGAGCGATGGTTTGGTGTCATGTAACCAAGGTGACCCGCCTCACCTTTGACAGTGCCTTCAAAGGGAAATCCATGATGTACCATGACAGCCCCTGCTCTGATGGCTATATCTACATCCCTCTGGCCCTACTCGGCATGCTCTACTTAGTCTATCTTGTGGAGTGCTGGCACTGTCATGTGAAGAATGAGCTGCAGCACAAAGTGGATGTGGAGGGCATCTATGAGCGCATCCAAAGGATGCAGCAAGCTAAACCCTGCATCTGGTGGAAGGCCATCAGCTATCACTATGTTCGCCGAACACGGCAAGTCACACGCTACCGCAATGGAGACGCTTACACCAGTACCCAGGTTTACCATGAACGTGTCAACACCCATGTCGCAGAAGCTGAATTTGACTACAGTCACTGTGGCGTCAAAGATGTTTCCAAACAGCTGCTGGGCTTGGAGAAGTCTCCTCTGACGAAGATGCGGTTCACCAAGTGCTTTAGTTTTGCCAATGTTGAGTCTGAGAATTCCTACCTTACACAACGAGCAAGGTTTTTCACTGACAATGAGGGCCTCGATGACTACATGGAAGCCAGGGAGGGCATGCACCTGAAAAACATTGACCTGAAGGAGTATGTCTTGGTGCTGTCTGACCCTGAGCACCACCCCTGGTATCTGTCCCACTATGTCTTCTGGTTTGCCTCATTCTTCACTTTCTCCTGGCCTCTCAGAGTATTCACAGAGTATCATACTGCATATGTCCACTATAGAGTTGAGAAGCTCTTTGGGCATGATTATCTCCCTGTGACACCATGTGATGATCGGCCATATTGGCGTCGTATCCCTCGTGTAAACACCATTGACAGTACAGAACTGGAATGGCACATACGGTCCAACCAGCAGCTGGTGCCCAGTTACTCAGAGGCAGGCCTGATGGACCTGGCCCAGTGCCCCACCAGTTTCAGTGGGATACGTCAGAATTGTGAGCGCTGCCACAGAGCCATCAGCTGCTCCTCAGTGTTCTCCAGGAGCGCCCTCAGCATCTGTACAGGTGCCAGCTCCCGCATCCCCTTCAGTGCCAGTCGGTTCTCCTTGGCGCGGCGCTACGGATCCCAGCAAAGCTGCTTCTGGAGGAGTGGCAGCTTGGGTGACCAGGAGAGTCCCAGCGAAAACACTCGCTGTCTGTCAGAGCGCCTCACCACAGATGATGAGGGACCCCCAGAGTATGAGGACGCACTTTGCTACCCAGTGCTCATTGTCCACTGCAGCGAAAATTGCCACAACCATAGGTCTTTTCACAGAAATGGCTCCTGTGTGGAGACTTCCTTATGACTATGCAGTCACTGACAAAACACAGTGGTATTTCTGTAGCATACAAACACTTTGGACATCAGAAACAGAGTGTGTAAACAAGTCTTAATGTGAGATACACAGATTCGTGCTATATTGTCATACTATTTAAAACAAATGCCTGAATCTTGAATGTGTGAATCACCAAAGCAATAACAGTGATTAGTGAGTGGGGAACAAAGTGACAGTGGTGCAATATGTGAACCTACCAAGATACACAAACATGGAAAAATGATATCTGCCTGGCTTCTAATGAAATCCAAGCACACGACTGTTACACTGTACATCATTGCCATAGCTTTTAAGATCTCATATGTACCGCACACTTGAAACTGAAGGTGCATTTACCTCATAAGACCAAGATGGGCAGGTTTAAACATTGCATTCATTCAGTGAGAATCTCAGTAACACGCACACATCAGAAAAAGTTGGAGCTGATTTGGATGATTTTACCATCATCAAGAATTGCAAGGAGGAGTTTCTACAAGTTGAACCAACTTCTAATTACTGGAATAACTGTGAAAATAAATAAGATCTCTCAAGTGAAAAAGTAAAAGATGGAATAACAATCAAATATGTTGTGCTTATGCATACTGTATCACAAAGATACAGCAGTCAATATAGAAACCTCCAATCCAAAAGAGACAAATGAACTCTTGGATACTCTGTTCACTCTTATGCCAGTCTGTGATGTTTGACATTTTTCGTTACTTATGTGAAGTGTTGTGATTCAATTTTTCAGTGCGTTCCTACTCTTTTTATCAATATGCCTAGTCTATTTCTACTTCAGTTGGTGACTTTCTGCATTTCCAAGAATGCCTTTTGCTAACTGCAGAAACGGGTATAAACTTATTTATAGCCGCTGTGGGTTTTATGTGTTGGTGGAAAGTGACATAAAGATAGTAAAAACAGATTGACAGCTGTTCTAATTGAGAAAAATTACAACTTGTGCCCCTTACTCAGAACAAACTTGTCTTGTGGCTGTATGTGTCTGAAATATTGAGGTTTCTGTGAGATGGCAAATGTGTTGTACCTGTTATGCTTCTACTACAATGGATTCCTCCCTGTTTGACTGTTGACTGTTGGTGCTATATGGCAGCTCCACAGAGAAACATACCTTTCTTTTGGAGGTTGACAGACTAACACTTAAACCTGATGTTTACAGTTGATGTTTTTGAAACATTTTGTCCTACAAACCTCCACTGCAGATGTTGGAATTATCTCAAGGTGATGACACATTGTCACTGTTTGGGTTCCTGCAAGGGAATTAGAAACAACACAACAAAATCAAAAAAGCTTTTTACATTGTTAATGTATTTTTTTTGTAACATTTGACATAATATGTGTCTTGACTGACCCACAAACTGGAACATTGTTGGAGCACCCACACTGTCTAGTCCATCTTAACAAACATAAACACATTATGAGAAATTAATTACCCCATGATTAATTAAGCACATACGTTTAGTCTTAAAATGTTTTCTATCTACCGCCACGACAAAACCTGCCGGCAACTGTGGTACAAACAAATATTTATGTCATTACATTATTCTTGGGGTCAGAAAAGACAAGTATAGGTTTACATTGAATCTACAATACATTTGAACAGATGGACGTCACATCAGTCACTACCATAATCATCTGTCAAACAACAAACCACGGTGTGGATGTAGCTGCAAAAAGATCTTAAGGTCCTTAAATCTATGCTTAAATGTGCATGATTTACTTCTGCTAAGACAATGTGTTAAAAAGCATAAAACATACCTGAATGTAAACCACCAGCATATATTATACTGTAGTATATTTCCATTATGTGTCTGTAGTAAAGGAATAATGCTCAATTTCTCATCTGTAAAATGGTGATTTCACTATCAAGTGTATACTGAATGTGCTCAGAGAGTAAAGAACACAGCACACACCAACATGTCACCCTGCTTCCTAAAGAGACTTTGGATGGTGACATTTTATTTATCTGGGGGATCACTGACTCTTCTGAGTAGAGTTTACAGGCAGTATATGCAAGGATGTAAATGTACTTACGTTTACACATGGACATAATACAAACTTTATAATACTGACTTTTTTTAATAACATCTAACAGGTACATATTGCATCCTAACAAAAATCTTATTCGTACATTGTTTCCAATAATGTAGTGACACCAGTATTATGCACTTGAAGTGACACTAGACATTATGAATTGTAGTGAAGCTGAATGTTGATGTAAATTCCCTTGAAGTAATAAAGTGTTCAAGCTGATATATTGACAAATACCTAACTTCTCAGACATTAAACAATACATGATCACTTAAAGCTTCTTGTAAAATGTAAAAAATGTTCTTGTTGTCATTATAATCAAATGGGCTGTATAAATAACTTGATAATCTTTTAACTTATGTATTCAACTTTATCTTATGCTGGGGGAAAAAAGTTGCAATAAATATCTGTGGAAACCCATGTATATTTAAGAAATGTTGCTGGCTTGGATCCTTCATGGGCACCAATAGATTTTTTTCACAGACATTTTGACATGTTACAGTTCAGAAATCACGGGTGTAAATAATAAAATGAATAATGGCTGAATTGGTTATAGGATTCTGGTATTGTGTTTTATATATATCTTTAAATATTAATATAAATATTGTTAATGTTAATATTTTTCAGAGAGGCACATCAGTTTAAAACAATAAGAAACGGATGTACTAACATTTAAAAACAGTTTTGTCTTTCTAAGATATACAAAGTATAGTCGTTATGCATTATAAAAATGAATGAAGATATTGCGTGTCTTTGCATTCACTATTTGCTTTTTGGCTTGACTTTGATTTCCTAGATAATTATTTCTGGATCAATCACAACATTGTTGCTGAGAAATAGAATGGGGGTTTACCCTGTCCTTTGTAATGCACATTTAATTAGTAGTGGAGTTGGAAAGTGTCATGTTACAAGAAAAAAATATATATTTGGGATAATATTTGGTGTTCAGCTCGGCCAGGTGAAGTCGTTGTCCTCCAGGGCGGTAGGTGGCAGCACATTTACACCGGCTGGGTACACAAGTGACCCAGTCAGAAGTGGCAAAGAAGTACAGTAACGGGCAATGAAAGGTTAGCTATACCATAGGTGAGTAGACTATCGTTACCAAATACTCATTGCATGTTAGTACGTCCATATTTAACATTTAGCAACATAGCAAAACGGGCAATACCGTGTTTGTTGATAAGCAAGCTTGTGGTGGGCTGCATGAAACAATGAGTCCACGAGCTTACTGAAGAAAAGTAAAGCTAGCTACCAGTATGTGCTTCAGCTCGGTTTTAATTTAAGCTCAGTCAGGCAGAGACAGTCGCTGCCATTAAATTAAATTATGACGAAAAAGTACACAAACTGCAGCTCATTTCAAAAAGACAAACTATATTCCGCATCTGGGAAAGGGCTACCTTCCATAAATGTTTGTTGTCGGCTGGTGTCAAGAATAGGAATTTTAACGTCACTTCCGGAAAATAAACAAATGCAATTTAACACAAATAGTTTATCTCCAGTTTGTGCCTTTCGTACTATCATTGTTTATTGAATATTAAGTGCAACATTCTTAAATGTAAAACACAACCCCGGCGCGAGAGATAAAGTGAGGCTTTTATTTTGAAGGTAAATTTCGATTCTACTGGATAGTGTAATGCAAATGGACTTCCTTTACTCTTTACAAGGGTGGTTTACCAATCAATCTAATTAAATAGCACAATTAGTTGTATAAATAGTGAAATTATAGGATAAGATAGGACATTATGGGAAAGCAAGTCTAAAATATTGAGCGTGACATTGTCATTAAGAGGTGATCTACAACATAGTTCAGTCAGTTATTCTGAAGCCTTGACTTTTGATGCTGAATGCATAGTAATTCATTCAGTATGTTTAGCATAATGCTTCCTTGCCATCCATGTTTTTCTAGTGAGTGTGTGGAACTCCAACATGCAGAGTTTGGTCGTGCAGGCACTTGCCATGAGGCAGCTAGGAAGGTTGAACCCTCGCCACCTGCTGGCTGCTGGATATGGACTGAGGCAGACTGAGTGGTGTCCCAGGGCCATCCACACACGCCAGCTGTGGGGCTGCTCGGCTTTCCCCACACTTGGCTGTCACAGGCATGCTTTCCGTGGCAGAGACGCTGTTAGGGGTTGGGCTGTCCATCATATGAGGTTTAAAAGCAACAAGAAGAAAAGCGCTGCTAGGACAGTACAGGAGGAAGAGGAGGACGACGACGAAAAAGACCCTGAGGACAGTGATTATGAAGATGAGGTGGATGAGAACCCAAATCTACCCAAGGATTATAAAGATATGGAGAAATATGTGCAGTCCTTTCGCTATGACGTCATCATGAAAGCTGGCCTGGACATGGCGCGCAAGTGAGTGACTCTCAGATTTGAACGCCATCTTTTCCTTATAGATGGATAAAGGAAAAGAAACAAAGGCTAGCAAGGCTGATACATTCCCAACAAGTTTTTAGAACAAACAGATATCAGCCAGTAAACGCTGTCTAAGCTGAATAGAATCCAGTGATTGTACAACATATTTGTTGTCATGTTTTTCTATTCCCATGCTATCAGTGGTGTTTCAGTTTGACACAAATTACGTTGCATCAGCATGTTCAAATTTAACTTGTTAACAGCAGGGCATTTAAAACCCTTTTCAAACATGGGTATAGACTAACTGTCCTTTGTCTTATTACAGTAAAATTGAGGACGCTTTCTATAACAACAAGCTCAGACTAAATGGACAGAAACTCATCAAGAAAAGTAAAACGGTGAGCGATATTTGATAACAAGTTACATATTCCTACCCAAATTTTTTAGGGTGTCTTCTACTTGTGTCTTTTACCCATTTGTCATTACTCATATTTTGTTATTTCTTCAGGTGAAAGTTGGGGACACCTTGGACTTTGTGCTGTCGGAGAACCGAGAAACAAACACTGTTACTCTGATGAGAGTCATCCCCCGGAGGGTTTTGGGAGATTCCAGTAACACAGAAAAGTACAAGGTTGCCATAAGGCGCTGGAAAAGTATAGAACTTTCCAAGGATGAGGCCTTCAAGCCGTGAAATTAAATAGGCCATTATTGACTGTAATGCCGTTGGCCAGTGAACACCTGCAGAAAGTAATGCCGTCAAATGAGTAGCATTTGAATGATCTCTGACAAGTTGGATCAAGAATGGATTACAAAAGGTGTCATGTAAAGGTTATCAGTGGTTGTAGACATTAAGCAGTTGGTTGGGAGAAAGTTGAAATGTTTATCTTTCCCCACTGTACTGTGAGAATCCCCCAATAAAGATGCACTTTGAAGTTTTGAAAATCATGTCCTGATAAGGAGCACGACATTAGCTTGCAAGTTCATACATTTTCATCAGAATCATTACCTTTGGGCTGCTCCTAATATATTTTCTGCAAATCCTCATTGCGTGTTTGTAATTGATGCAAAAATGTAAAATGGTAAGT
Source organism: Nannoperca australis (assembly GCA_036023655.1). NCBI lineage: Eukaryota > Metazoa > Chordata > Actinopteri > Centrarchiformes > Percichthyidae > Nannoperca > Nannoperca australis. The sequence continues at coordinate 16,870 of JAVQJD010079851.1, forward strand.
ACTAGTAGAAGCAATATTTATGTTGCATTGCAGAGCTCTTTGGAGAGTGTTCAGGATTCACTCCTCTAGGCATAAAACTGCAGTCAGTATTCAATAAGTTGGATACACCAACAGGAACAGTTTTGTGCTTTTACATGAAACAGTCCAGTAATATCATATTTATATTGTGATTTAATTAGAAATCGATTACCATGATCCATTGTCATGTTAAATTGTCTTTATAATATAAACTTCTATAAGAAGGCTTAACATAAGCACATTGTTGTTAAAACAGTGGTGGCACAATGCTACATCAGTAACTGTAATGGAAATATATCACATCATTGTGATTAATTGCTATCCATAGAGCAAATGTGTGATCTATGCTATTAGCTACTATCATTGTTATTGTATTTAAGGCTACAACATTTTTCAACAAAGTATGTTAGATAAGCTAGGACAGTTTTGGCTTATAAATAGAAGCAGTTTTAACTCTTTATCCAATGATAATATGAAAACATGAACTACAACATCTACTGCTGTAGCCAAAAGATAAAATATGACAGAATAGTACTGAAGAAACTCAAAACAGCTTGGCTTCATCCTACATAGGACAGTTTGTAAAAGTTCAACAATGCGGCTTCAGCTTACATACTGTGCAATTATTTTTATGACAAAAAGTGTTGCCTAACTGAAAAGGACTGTAACTACGAGACAGTGCTTGACCTCTTGGCCTTCTTAAGAATGTCACACTTTTTGCGATTGGGGCGCCTGCAGCGTTCGTCGATGCTTGGCACACATTCATAGTGCCACACCTCCTCCATCTTATCCACAGGATACACCGCTTCCACGAAGTGACGAATCAATCTGAGGCGGACAGGGTCAAGCTGCTTCTTGTTGCAGGCCCCTGAATGGTTGTATTGCAGCCGTAGGTTCTCCTGGGTGAAGAGCTCAGGGAAGAGGCGCACCAATAGGCGAGCAGCAAAGTTCCCAACAGAGAGACTCTGCTGGACGATTTCCCGTACTTCAGTGTCTGAGAGCAGGTAGGCAGAAGGTACAGGGAAGTCAGGTTTGGATACAGTCAGTTCATCCAAGGGAATTTTACAAAAGTCTTTGCTACTTTTCTCAGGGGGTAAAGAGGGAATATCTGCATCCTCCCTCATGCTATCTTGATTGAGCTGGCTCATCTGGCAAAGAAAGTCCTGCTCGGACTCTTGACCATACACTTTGCGTTGTTGCAGGTAGGATCTTCTCTGCTCCGTGTCACGTCTCCTGCACCTCTCATCAAGTTTGCCCACAAATTCCAACATCCACACTCTGTCGTTCTTGGCCCGAGGGTACACTAACTGCACGTAGTGACGGATCAGATTCACACGAACAGGGTCAAGCGGTTTCTTACCAAGAGAACCACTGCAGTTGTACTGCTTCCGCGTGTTCTCGTGGGTAAAGAGCTCAGGGAACATAAGCACCAGCAACCGAGAAGCAAAGTTCCCAATGGACAAGCTACATTCATAGTTGTTCTTCAGCTGCTCCCTGGACAAGAGGTACTCCTGGGGAACAGTAAAGTCAGCAAGATGAATCTCCAGATTGTCAAAATCCACGGGTGTAAGCAGCGACTTTTTTGACTTGCGACTGGGCCTTTCGTAATCACCGACCTCTGGAACCTTAATAATGGAAACATCTTCAGGAAGGCTGGCCAGGTCATAGCTCTCATCGTTGATGTTGTCAGGCTCACTCCCATTGCCATTACTGTGAGGACCCTCGAGTGCATCCTCCATATGCTGAATGCACACCTGAAGCCAGCTGTCCTCAGGCACATCAGGAAAATTTGCGTCCATATACTTTCTTATTATTTCCATCTTGTCAGAGTCCAGAATTAGTTGCCCCACACTACTGTAACTGCTGGAGCCTTCTGGGATTTTCCCCTCTTCAAAAACCTCAGGGAAGAGACGGTGCATAAGAAAAATAACAAAGTCCTCGGGGGAGGAGAACTCATCCAGCTCCTCTGTGGCTTGTGTACTGAAAGCAAGGTCTGACACAGCCGGGCTGCTCTGCTGGTTATCTAGGGAGATATGCTCCTCCTGGCCCTGCTCATTAATGAAACGATAGGTTTGGGGATGCTCAGCCTTTATCGCTGCATCTGTGATTGTCTGCTTCTTGAGCAGTCGCGCGCTCTCCATATCCCTCTGTGCCCAGAAGCGATTGAACAAGTCATTAACCTGAAGGAGGCATTCTTCCTGCCAGACACTGTTGTTCTTGACTGAAGGGTAGCATACCTCAACATAGTTACGGATCAGCTGCAGATTTAGAGACTCCAGCGTTCTTTTGCTTGCTGTGCATTCGTGAGAGCAATCCCTGGCTTTGAACAGCTCTGGAAAGAGATGCACCAGCAGCCGACACCCAAGCTCCCCAGCGCTGGATGTCTGCTCCATCAGCTGATTCAATTCGTCACTTGTTAGCAGATATTCAGGAGGCGGCTGGAACTCTGTCACCATCTCAGTTGGCTTGATCTGCTTCTTTATTCGCATGACCTCAAGCGTTAACAAGTCCACTTTACTATGCAGTTGCGTCATGCTTGAATTGAGGGTATTGAGAATGAGAAACATTTTCTCAATCAGCGGATAAAGGCTAGAGTCTGTTGACGAAGCTTGGCCTAAAGTGTCTGTGTTGGGAAAGGTCTCCAATGAGCCGTTTTCCTCTGAACTTTGGAGCTTGGGTGAGAGGATGCTGCTGTAGTTGAGCTCATTCCCGGCCCCATGACTGACCTGCTGCTCCAGACTTGGTGTGTTCCTCTTCTCTGAGATCCTGTGGGAGATGCTGAAGAGAGGCTTTCTGTAGGAGACTCTAGAGTTCTGCTGGATGCAATCCCTCTTCTCTCCAGTTGTGGTGAGGCAAAGAGGCTCATGTCTGCTGGTCTCATCTATCAAGTGCCGCTTCATCTAGTAAAAAACATTCAAAATGGTAAATGGACTTTACTTATATAGTTCTTTTCAACCTTAATAGTTCCCAAAGTACTAGTTAGAGACACCTTGACCTATTCAACAAATAGGATATGCAAATTGCCAATGTTGTATACTAATGTTTCAGTTAGATAAAATGGCCTGAGATTAGCTTACCTCGCCAGAGCCTCTGACTCTCTTGCTGCTGGTGGACAGGTTTGTGTCGGGGCCCATCTCTGCAGATGACCGTTTCCCAGCCTCAGTGGCCCCAGCAGACCCTCCTCCAAGTCCTTCAGGTGACTCGCAAATAGCAAAGTCCTCCATCTCCTCCTTAACGCCCGGGACATGCTTGTATTCTGCAAATGACATTTCCCGTTTTCTTTGTGCAAGCATTTGTTTTATGGTTCACATTTAGAAATACACATGAAAGTTAAGACAACAACTACAACAAAAGTATATATCTTGAACTTGGCAGGACTTCATGTGATCAGAATTCTTGTTTCTTTTCCAACACGATATTGATGTCTTTTTAAAAGATGCAATGGAACCATATCACGAAACCTCTTCAACAATCAATGCCAGGCCTTATTGGAAGAAACAGGTTTAGCTATGCTACACTCCAAGACGATTTTAAATGTTTTATTCAAACCCAGTTAAGCGGGAATTCACCTTTCCCATGCATCGCTTCATCTGAAACTTCTTCATGCTCAGCGGAATTCATAGCCTAGAAGAATAAATCACAAACATGTGAAGTCACAGAAAAACGGTCTAATATACTGTACATCGTTACTAAATCAACATATAGGATTTGGCAGCAAAGCTGAAACAATTAGCAGAGTAACTGGTACATGACTTGATAATGAAAATAGTCGTTATTTGCAGTCCTAGGTGACACATTTCCAGAACCTGATTATATTCCACCAAGAAAAGAAATGAACACAGTGAAGTTAGAATTCTAACACTGGATCAGTAATGGTTTTATTAAAATATGCTTACAAATAACATACTTACATATACAACGTATAAACTTCAAATTAAACATTTTAATTAACATATAAACATGTGGTTGCTTGTATACTGCCGTTATGACAAAAAGCATGTGATCATAAGCAGCAACCAAACACATTATCTGGTATGCAGCTTGAGCGTGCGTGCTGCCAAACAGCTTTAACTGATTTGAAAAACCACTGTAATGTCAACTCATTTCAAGGAGGTACATTATTGCCAGACTCTGTGCCACCGTGCACTGAGTTGCCTCCTAGCTGTATTAGCCCGCTACTTCCTCATTCTTCCGCCCATGAACCAAAACACAAGCCAAACCAGCTGTGTGAATGTAACTCTTGACAAGGCTCCGTGTCCGTTTAACCACAACACGGGTCATTAGGAGCACCCACTGCAAGGCGTAGCTTGAATAGTGCAACATTTTGTTTGTGAATTTTAATGACGAGGCAATGTTTGCGTGGACTAACCCTCCTCCTGCTCTGACCTGTTAAATGCACGCTAAACTCGCGTGACCGGCGTTTGAACTCACCTTCAAGAGTCCATGCGATCCTTCAGGACCGTTAACGAGGCGTTGGACATGTCTGCGGCTTATCACGGAGGTTTATTTGCAGGTAACTGTTGTTCTTGTTGTTGATGTTTTTTTTCTCGCTCGGCTTCTGTGCTTTCTCGCGTGACGTGACGGGGCGCGCGCCTGCTGTGTCACTTCCGCACAGCTGTGGGGAGAAGGGTGAAAAATAAACCAAAATACAATAACCGTTAGAATACCGTCTAAATGAAACAACATGTCCGTTGAAGCAATATTATTATATCGAAACAACAGCACCGCCGCTTTAAAAAAAGTCTTTAATTACAGCTGTCATTATGCTGAGCCTCACGTGAGTGACTGGACGCGGGCAGCTAGGCCCACGTACAGTGTGCTGAGTGACCTTATAGCTTAGCTGCATATCATCACTATTTAATAAAGGAGTAGACAAAAACGGTCTGATTTCTTTTTCTCCTGTTCATAAAATTGCCTATAAATACGCCTATTTGTGTGTATATATCTTACTATATAAAATCAGTGGTGGAAAGTAACGTAGTAAATGTACTACTGAAGTAGCCTACAATTCGACAGTGAACCTTACTTGAATATTTTAATATTATGGTACTTTTTTTTTTTTACTCCAATACATTTAAGACGCACTATTGCTGCTCTACAGCTTACACTTCGTAGATTCACATTTAAAAAACCTACAATAAGCATCTGAAATATGAAACATTGTTAAACAGTAAAGAAACCACTAAACAGTATATAAAATAGCATATAATAGCTTAACATAAGAATGTTGACATGTTGATGAACAGTATAACTCTGACAGAGGTCATTTTACGTAAATAATTGATACTTTTGTATTTATACTTAATGTAACTGTTGCTAATAATTCTTATGTACTTTTGCTCAAGAACAATTTTGAGTGCAAGACTATAACTTGTAAAAGTTTTTACTGAGTTGTATTCCTACTTTAAATTAAGCGAAGGATGTGAATCCACTGTATAATATGTAGGATTTTCTTATATGCCTGGTCCTCAATACTGATTGGCTCAGAGGGTTTGTTGGTGCTGTTTGTGTTTAGCTGTATACCACTATAATAAGCATGTAGTACCTATTTCTTTAAAATACACTATATTATACATTTCTGTGCTGTTAGATCATCATACTGAGTGGTTATTGGTCCTGAGGAGTGGAGAAGAACAGTGGTGATTTATGATGGCTTCCTCAGAAAGACAGCCAAATCTGTAGGAGATGGTCTGATGCATGGAGTCATGGTCCTCGACTAATGAAACAAGCTGTAGTATAAAGGCATAGAGAATCCAACGATATTAGTTAGTAATTCATTTATACCAGAGATATGTGGAACAACATATATAACAGGTTTTCAAGTTATTCAAGACCCATCATCAATAGTCATTATCAGCATAATACATGTGCAAAACAGGAATAATTAAAAAAATATTAGGATCAAATGCTATATTTTTTAATAGTCGGTGTATTCTATGTATATATGCATTTGTATACATTTTGATCTGGCATTCCCATAAGTAGCTGCCTTTCTTTTATACTGTCTCAAGTCCTGAAAATAGTTAAGTAAAGCAAAAAAACAAAGGAGAAGTAGGTAGGAGTGATACCTCATGTTTGTGGGGATAATCTCTGCTTACCTTGTGCTACAGAACCCACATCATGTGGGCAACATCGCCCTCAAGTGGAAAAACACTGCAACAATACGAGAACAAGCTCTGATCATATCTGTCTGCTATACTGTAGACTACAACGTGTCAACCTCGAGCTTCTGGGCTGCATGTAGGATCAACAGGTTCAATAGCACACGCTCCTAAATACACATGCCAAACCACGGAGAACAAACTAGGAAGATTATTTTATTGATAATAACTTGAACAGCAATTTTCAAACCACACCATAGTCCTGTAAATGACACAATCATTTTGTATACTCATGAATCTTTTGTCTCACTGTACATTTTTGCCTTAAGCATTTTATAATCGTGTTGTTGTTGTTGTTGATTCTGCATCTGAAGTCAATTCTCTCCCCCAAATATACGTGGGGACTGATTTTACCGATGTCCCTACCATCCTCCATGCAACAGTTTATTTTCTGAGGTAGTGACCTTTAAATGTTACACCAAAGACAATTATTATTCTGTTCTGTTGTACTGCAGGTTGTGACAGCGCTGTATAGAGTTCAACTTTACTCTTCTGTCTACAAAAAGATTTATGTAAGCTATGCAGAAAAGCACAGAAAAAGCACAGGGATGCTCAGTTTGCAGATGTCTATGGGGAAGCATGCTTATCCAATGAAGACACAGCCAACAGAACTAAAGTTGACAACTTACAATAATTTGAAGTCAGTAAAGTGAAGTCAGGTGTGCGCCATAGACTATGCTCTGACATCAGGGTTTAAGGCTGTCCCTCCACTATGGCTACAAATATCCTCAAATTAAAGCGGAGAGTCTGTATATTAATAATCACAGTATCATATGACACCCCAAGTTCAAAGATTATAGAGTTAAAACTTTATGAAAAATGCATTGCTGTGGTATATACTCAGTGAAATGATTAATGAGGGCAATCATATGGAGCTATGCCATATTGTTGCAATCAGAGGGAAATTTAGATTTTTAAGGGGCATCAGCTATTAAGCAGAGCTGGTTACTTGAGCTAGTTAACTGTTTTCCTCTGATGAACAGAGATTTCAGTCGGCGAGAGAACCGAACCGATGAGACCTCACAGTGCCATTATTCTATCTTAATCATTGACTGTTTCATGCACACACTAGCACCCAATGTTCTGTCTCCAGCCACAAATATGTCGATACTGAGATGATATAACAAGACAATGTGTGGCTGGTGTGGTTCTCATTATTCGACTAATGAGCTGTCTCCATGGCAGTCTGATCTGTCAGCCAATGAAGCGAGCAGGACCTGTGCAGGAGGACGCACGGTCCAGGGTCAGCCAGGCGACGGCTTGTGACGAGGGGCCGGCGTGCAGCACTTAACACCGGGAAGAGCTCGTTAAAGTGTCATTTTTGGCCAATATGCTCGTCTGTGTCGAGGAGGCCAATCAGCCATACTGTTCCTATCGCAGGAGAATGACTTTCATCCATCACCGTCAGCCATATGATGATATTAGCAGGTGTTTACTGATAGGCCATTCAGAAGAAGACAAATGGAGGTTCTACTATCACTCCACACTCATATTTACTCAGTCATTTAACACACTGGTTTATTCCTAATAGGGTCACAGGGGCTGCTGGAAGAAATCTATCCTAGCATGCACTTGGAAGGAAGGCAGGACAACTCCATGGCCAAGGCATCAGCCCATCACAGGCGTTAAACACTGACAGAAAATATGAGACCCTGACTTGTATGTCTTGTTACTGTGGGAACTTGATGTATGTACATACAAGTGTGGAAACTACAGTAGCAATGCAAAGATTATCAGACCTGTAAAACCTACAAAGAAATGTGATTCTTTTTAAACATTTGAATGCATTTGTATTAAAAATGTTTATTAAATTGCGGAGTTTCTTGGCAACATAGATGACATTATTCCCGATTCATGCCATTTCTATCACTCTAGTGAGAATATTACATTACATTTTGGCATTTAGCAGACGCTTCTGGTTGATAGGCACACAGCTGTACCTCTCAGCCACCACACCTCCCTATCACGTCAAACTGCATTAATAAAACCTATTCTTTCACAGCTGTTGTACAACATGACTCTGATGCATTTTTACAACTGGTATGGAGCGGCTCTTCAATATCAACCAAACACCAACTACATCCAGCTGCATGTATGCAGGAATGAGCAGGGTGAACTGATTTGTTAACAAAATATCATCAAAAGATTATCAGGCCCAAACTACGTATATACTGTGTATCAGATTATAATGTCATGTCATCCACTGTGGACCTGATGATGGTTCCTTACTGACCACACACAAAATAAAACCTGCAAAGGAATGGGATTCATTTGAAAGCTTGTATGCATAAAATGCTTATTTCTCTACCATTTTCTAAAATGTACTTTAGAAAGTGTTACTAAGAAAATGTATTGGGTTGCCAAGTTGTGAAAAATCCCTTTAGCAGGCATTAGTCCTCTCTATTTGGTAATAATGCTGTTTTATATGTTGGTAATCCATTAAAATAATAAGGCATCAGGTTTGCAGTTATAACATTTAGTAAGTCATTAATAAAGGGTTTTTATAATAATCCTTCCAGTTTGAAGTTTCAAGGTTTTTTTAACAACCTGGCACCACAAAAGTTCTTATAAGCTAAATTATATATAAACTATTTCCAAGTTCCAAGAACACAGTATCTTTTCTGTCAAGTCGCTCTGTCCCCGACATCCACAGGGGTGTTTTCAAGTGTATGTGTGTGTGTGTGTGTGTGTGTGTGTGTGTGTGTGTAATGGAATCTGTGCTGGCGGACTCTCTCCACTGGACCCTGCTGTAATTACACCACTCGCATCGTCTGGTCTGGGCACACTAAGGCCGCTGTTACCCACTTCATGTTTTGCATGTAAACTTATAGTCTTGCCAACTCTTGCTTTCATGATACCCAAGACTCTCAAACTGGCAACGGTAAGCAAACACAGTGTCAGGTTTCTGCTGTGCAGGACATAAAGCTGACAAACGTCTCTCCTTCCTCGTTCTGCTCTTCATTTGGGCTAATACAGGAGATATCCAAAAGATGAATGCTGGCAGTAGCAATGTTGTCAGGGAAGAAAAATAGGCTACAATTTCTGTTCTACATTAAACATTTAGCTTATACCGGACAAACTTGTTTTTCCTCTTCAAGTCAAAAACAAAAAAACCCTCATCCCATCAAATCCTGTTCTGCAGTGCCCGGTTGATTTCTACTGGGAGCATCTGTGCAACAGTTTCATTGCTTAGGCCAGACCTCATCTTTTGAAAAAGTTCTGTTTAGTAACTATATTTGTCATTCTGGCAGTGCCCCAGTCTCCTCCCTTGTTTGGTCCTTTTAAATTTCCATGTAACTTTCCTCATGTCTCCTCACGGCAAGAATAAATATTTCATGAAGAGCCTGAGGCTTTCCCTGGCACATATCTGTACCTCGCTGTACCCAGGAAGCCCAAGCAGCGGAAACCATAACAGCAGAGGAAGTGGACGTACAAACCAGCAACAGACAGGAGCTTGTTTTCAAAATAGTTCACTCCACATCGCCATCTTTAGCACTTCAGCTCCACCTTCTTCTTTTATTTCCTATCATCTCCCCTTCGCCCTCATCCACCCATCTGTTTCTTCCTCATCCACTTTTAACCCCCTGAGTCCCTTTCGCCACCACCACTGCTCTGCCTCGTGTTTTCAGTCATGTTACTCATTGAGGCAGCTGATCAGATAGTTAAATTATCACTGACATGTAAACAAGAGCAATACTCCCAGCAGCTGGTAATCTTTGAATGTTCTTGTTTTAACCTAACAAGCTGGCATTTTTCATGATTTAATGTACAGAACAGACAGTACTAACATTTCCTTTACATGGTGCAACTTGAATGCAGCTTCAACTGCAACGTTTTTTCTTTTCTTTTGGAGAACTATTCAATAAACAAGACTCTAGTCTACAGTCATGCTAGTACCTCTGTGAGTTTGTATTGCAGCACAGTGGTGCTTTGAGCTAAATGCTAACATCAGTATGGCAACAGGCTCACAGTGACAATGCTAACCATCTTAGTTTAGTTTAAAAGTGTTAGCATGCTAACATTTGCTTATTAGTAACACTAAACACACATTACTGCTGAGGCTGATGGGAATGTTATTTGTTTTGCAGGTATTTGGTCATAAACCTGTATTGGATAAATACAAATATTGACATGATGATGGCACTGGATAGAAAGTCAGGGGATCACGATTGATTACAGTTAATCTTGAGTGGAAGATGAATGTGTGAACCAGATTTCATGGCAATCCACCCAACAGTTGTCGAGACATTTTCCTTAAACCAGAAATCAACCTCATGGTAGTGCAGGGGATCACCAAAGTCAGTAGGATACATCCTTTGGGGACCATGAATGACTCCCATGACAATCCATGTAATGCTGTTGAAATATTTCAATCTGGGCCAACGTGGTAGACCAACCGACAGACCTACATTGCTGGTATTGCTAAAAACCACGAATTGGGTGTGTATCATCCTTAGGTTATGTTCAAGATGAGCTTTTTGTCATTTAGAATAAATGTTTCATCTGGAACTTGCCACTAAATGCAACATTACTGACAGGACCAGCTCCTAAACTGAAACTCTTTTTGAGGCATCTTTCTTTTACAAATAGTCAAATATTTAACCACCACTTGCACGTGAGCAGTTCTAGCTCAGGACGCTGAGCGCCCACCTCCTTCATGTAAATTCAGTCTCAAAGGCATGTTGTGATGTGGTACCAACATGTGCTGCTGTTCTCTAGAACTACAGACTCCTCTCTGTGGGCGGTGTACCCTCGTCCTGTCTCCTGTGCTCTGTCCTTCAGGTGTGGCTTGGATGTGACAGACAGCTGCCAGCGGTGGCCTGGTTTCACACCTTGGCTGCCCCCCCCCCACAGACAGCAGCCTGGGAAACCACAGGCCACCAGGCTGGCGCCAGCCTGTACGGCTTACAGCAGGGCAGCCGGCCCAATCAATACCTCTGCATTTCCTGTCCATTTGCTCAGGTCTCTTCATTAATAATTACTGCTTGGCGGAGCTTCAATGCGCTTGCTGGCTGGGCCAAGGGGAGAGGCTGTGTGACCTTTCCCCGCCCCTGGGTTGACTTGGATCACATGCACAGGCATGGGGACGGACATAATAAGGCAACATAGATGACATTACTCCTGATGCTTGCCATTCCACCCTCTGTGGGAGGAGATCATGCCAAACACCATTAAAGAAATACATATTTTTGGAGCTGTGCTTATCAGCAGAGGTACATACCTGCTAGAACATGACTTTGAGACATTTCCACAACTGGTTTGGAGCTGCTCTTCAATTTGGCAAACACCCACTGCATCCAACAGCTATGATTTCAGCATCATCTGAGGTGTGCAGTAACGAGCAAGGTGAACCAATTAAAAAAAAAGAAGAAATTTTGTTAGAATAAGTGCTGCTTGGTGCATCATTTGCCGTTCATGGCACATTTTCCAGATGACAATAGCAATTCCTCAAAACATCTTAAATTACGTTCTGCCTGGTATGTGCCTTTGCTGATAAGCAGCGTCACAATAAACTGCCAGGTTTTAAAATGCAGCTTGGCGTGATATATCCTTCACACAGGAGTGGTAGGGTAAATGTATTAGAGCCAACACAACGCATGACATGATGCTGAAGTAATGTGTTTTTATTTCATTTTTAATGATGACCATTTATGGATATGGCCATTGCATTTCTGAGGTACACTGTCATCCACAACAGAACAGAACAGTTTTTCCAGACATTAGCCAGCTTCTGGCTCAAAAGAAGTCCATTTGTCTCTTAAGTGTCAACTGTTCAGTGGTTCTCGTCCTGTTGCCTCTGCAGACAAAGACACGGCAGGCATTTAGAAGCAGAAGTGTGTGCACGTATGAGTCCAGGTCAAAATTTGGTGATGGCGGAGGCGATGTTCTCCAAGGCAGATCGAGCCTCGGAGGAGGGGAAAGCCTGTATGGCCTCCAGAGCCTTGTTGCCATGGTAACAGCATAAGTCCACCGCTGAGCTCACGCCTTTCTCTGACTTAACTGCTGCCAAAAGCTGTCGAGGGGATGAAAACACATGTTAGTTTGTCACGTTTGTGTCATCCCTGTTTCTATCCAGCTGTCAACACAACAAAACTGTTAAGAGATGGGGAAAGTTAGCATGCTCTTAGAGTAAGGGTAACAATTAGACTGTACAAAAGCAAAGCATTTCTTTTAATGACAGAAAAGTAGTTGTATAAACACAATCATGTGCTTGCATGTTGCCCCTGGTGCCACTGGAAGCCGCTTACCACATTTCACTACAAGGGAAAGATTTCAAGCTCATCACCGCAAGTTATATTTAAAAAACTGGCATCTTTGACGGCAAGAAGGGATATGCACTGAATTTGATTTTTCTGTAGGTTGTACCCAGGCCTCTCACAGCTCTCCTGTCTTTTCAGTCAACTAATTATGGCACCATCTCACAGGACTGGCGCACAGACAGTTTTTGCAACAAACCAGGTAATTAATTGGAACTAAATGCACAGCACAGAAATGTACATTTGTTGCCCACGCAACGTAATCGATAGTGTTAGTGATGACGTGTCTGTCTGTTCTTTAGGCTTCGTTGTGACTGTGATTGTGAATTCCTATATGATTTGTTATTATATCTTGCTTAAAAGAAAATGTAGTCTCAATAAGACTACTTGAAGCTTTATATATACACATATATAAGTCTCAGCACATGAGAATTTCAAATCAGCCCCAACCGAGAGCTAAAGTATACTTCCTTCCTGCTGGTATGTTGGGACATCTTTTTGCTGAGGGCGTTTTATCTCAAGAGCTCTGGTGGTGGAAATCCCCGTAGGCCTTCCTTCTTTAACCCCCCACCCCCCAGAAAACTGCAGGTGTCGATGACGGCCTCACCCTGGCTGCTTATTTAATTTAGAAAAGATTCTGGTTCACCCTTATTTCACACCATCTTATCTGTTAACCTGGTTTTGCTCTGCATTAACTTAATGTTCCCTCATCTCTTGATATCCTCCCATTCTTCTTTGTTTGCACGTTAGGTTACCTCATAATCCTCTTCTTTCCACATGCACTTCCACCTGATACCTCGTCAACATTCAGGTCCAGCATATTAACACTATTTATTATATACACTAGTAAGTATTCTAGCTGTGACATCTTTCATCATTAAATCATTAAAAATGATAAAACATTTAACATGACTTTTCTTAGACTTGAGATGAATTTCAAATGTAAAAATAAAAATTGATTTGTACAACACCTAAAACAAAGATAGGTCACTTTAGCTAGTTTTTTTTTCTTTTTGCACATAAATGATGAAAGTGAGTCGTGTTGCATTCAGCAGACCCTTGTTTTCTTCTTGATAAGCAAATTTTACTCACTGACTTAAAGCTACAGAAAGTGTTGTACCACCATTAATTAAGCTGACATTTGTGCCTATACTCATCTAGCACCAAAGTGTTCCATATTAAATCAACACATCACAATGAAACAAATTATCATATAAACAAATGAAATTATAATACATAAAAAATTAAAAATAAAGTGAAATAGTTCCTTTTTCATTTTATTATAGAAATTCTTATTTGAAAATACCCCTTTTCAAACGTCAGTTTTTGGCATTTCTCCAATGACATCTACCTTTCAGCCAATCACATGCTTCCAGTCTTCAGCAGCAAATGTCAGCTAATTAGCTCGTGTATGTTGGCTATGGGAATCACAGAGGAAGATTCTCCGTCTTTTTGTCTTTTCACAGAGTCGTGTCTTTCTCTGAGGAGAATCTTTACATCATAACATCACCTTTAGGTAAGGCTGAATTAGCACTGGTCTGAACCAAGCTAACAAACCAGCCTAACCAGTCAGCTGGCTAGGTAGGCATGTGCAGACTTGTTGAGTCAAATAAAGTAGTATAGTTTTAATAATTTAATAACCTGTTTTATAATTTTAGCTACCATTATTCTGTATGTATTATTATTATTATATTTATTTATTTAATATCAAACTTATTTACTGAAATGTTAATTGACAATTGTGCTGTGATTGGTAATTATTTCTCTGTGAATAAGTTGAAGCTGCTGGAAGACAACAGCTGACTTCAGGCAACAGTGTGTCACCCTCATTTCTTTCAAAATATGAATGAAATAATATTTCTATATTATATTTCACTTCTACCCATATTGGACTCTCCTCGCATAATGATCAATTTTACAGCTGGCAAATCTGCTAAAAAAAGTGTCTCTTTTGGGATGTTTTCTAAGTGGGCATAGACTGAATACAAATCAGTATACAGTGGGAGTTTTGTAATCTTGTGTTGTTATTTATCAGAGTTAATGGGATGAAAGCACATGCTAAATCATGTAGACAATTTGTAGATGCCAGAAATGTACACAAACGTTCATTTAATTATGCATTTCAATCTTGCTGAATCAAATCAAAGAAACATTTCTTCTCTTCTGGGCCCAAGGTCTTTCTTTTTCTTAAAAATTTCATCCCTCCCTCTGTTGTGCTCTCAGTTTTCCTCTTGTGTCCCCTCATCTCTCCTTCCTTTCAAACTTCTCCCCATGTCCCCTTTTCGACAGGTCTGCTGAAGGAGATTCTCTCACAATGCCACTGTCTCAGAGCCTCGGTGTCTCCTCCACAAATAGGCCTTGGTAACTAATCCTTCCTGCTCTGGTTTCAGACGGGACCAGATAACCCCCCCCCAACACCATCAGACCCCTGCGCTGTCGCGGTCTCTGCTTGCACCCCTATCAGCACCCCCTCTTGCCTTACACATTGACTTTGGAAAGCTAATTTGTCAACTTTGATATAGGTTACGGTGAAAAGATGTCTTGTTTCTCTTTGATGGCTCTTTGATGGATAAACAGGTGAATACAATAAGTTAAAACAAAAAAGAATTCAGCTTTCTTACAAACGTGTTTCCGAATTTTTTGAAAATAAGTCTTCGTAGCTCACTGAAGAGGCAGCTTCTGCAGAAAGGAATACATGAACCAGTGGGCTTACCTTTGAGTAATCCAGTTGGTCTCTCTGTGTTTTTACCTTTCAGAAAAGAAAGTTATTATCAGTTAAACTTCAAGGTCGCTGTAAAATTATAATCAACAACTTTTTATTAACTTTGAAAATGGTAAAATCTGATGAAACTATGCCAACATGCTAACATGATGATGTTTAGCAGGTATAATCTTAACGATTAGTGTGTTAGCATGCTAACATATGCTAATTAGCACTAAACACAAAGTACACTGGAGGCTGATGAGAATGTCATTGTTTTGCAGGTTTTTGGTTATAAACCAAAGTATGGAAAACCTGAAAATTTGACCTGATATTGGAGCACATCAAAGTAATTATAGTTTATCTTGAGGTATCTGTAACAAATTTCATGCCGATTCGTCCAATACTTGAGGCATTTAAAACCAAAAATGTCAACCTAGAGGTGCTAGAGAAAGTCAGGGGGATCCCCAAAGTAAACAGGTTTCATCCCTTGTGGACTGTGAATGTCGGTACCAAATCTCACGACAATACATCCAATAGTTGGCTGGCATATGGCATTATACTTAACCTATGAGACTGTAAGAGTTCAGCTAAGATGTGTTCATTTCATGCATGCAATTACCTGTGACTGAAGCAAAAGTGGCGTCATAGACTATTCCTACCTGCTGCAGCTGCTGACGCCACCTCTCCTGGCCAACGCTCTGTCGGTGGAAAACCACCGGGGCGGCGCTCAGGCTGAACGACACCGGCTCTCCCATGCTGCTCTTCACAAACGGCTGCAGGTCAGAGTTCAGCTATAAAAGCGAGAGCACACTGTGTCAATCAGGATGAGATTCTACTTTGTAGAAACTTCCAGGCACCAATTAAACCAACCCAGTGATGACCCTGTTAATGAGCAGCATGATGAACAGTCTGGTTACAGACACAGCTAGCCTGATGAGGATGGTTCTCCTTCAAAGACCTCATTTCTGTTTCCCCCCATGCTGAGATTCCCTGTAACCACTGAGGCCTGCAGACAGGCAGCTACAGGGCGCCACAGCAGGAGAGAACATACTAACGCAGCACTGTGAGTGGGAACATTATGTATGACCTTTAGGGTAGCACCAATAAGATTCAGAAAGCCTCTGAACCTTGAAAAATGATAAAGCATCTGTAAGCTTGGCACAAATCAACCATCCTCCTGATTCCACATCTTTATATGTTTGTCTCTAATAATAAGACATTTAGGCACTGCATTGTTTTAGTGCAAAACTACCCCTCGGCCCCCCTTTGGTCTGATCAAAAGACACACTAAAACTAATATTATTAAAACTAAAACCAGGCCAATTATCCACCCAGGCTTGATACTGTTGCTTCCTGTAGATCAGTGGGACAAGCAGCCAATCAGCAGCCTTTATTTTTAGCTCACTTCATTTGAACTTGATCACAGTCAGAGTACGGTGGTCAGGAGGGACAAGTTTCAGCACAGAAAAAGACCGTATTAAAGCCCCTGAGAACTTGCTTTAGTACCGTTTTGGCCCGAATATAAGAGCAATATTGTTTCCTGGAAATTATGTTTGAAAAAGCGGCCGAACATTTAGACATTCAGCAGAAACTCTTTTTGAATTAAGGCAACAGCGTAACACCTGGTTTTACCTACAGGGGTTTCTGATGTCTTGTGTAAAGTGTTTTGCTGTCAAAACAAGTCCAAATGTCTCCCGACATCCTCATAATAACAAATAATACAAATAATTAGTGCCATCACAGAATGTCATGATGGAACAGTTATTTCAAAAAGTAGTCAATATTGATTTATCCTCCTAAGAGTGACTTCACCTGTACTTGCTGTGTGGTGGGTGGGACACTCAGATTAGACTTACCTTGTGGCCCAGTGATAGGTGCTTGCCGTACTTGTAGGCCAACCTTTGGGACTCCATGTCGTGTTTGGCGAGCTCCATCGCAGCTTGACAGCTCTTGGCCAGCAGTGCCCCGTGGGACAGGAACGTCTGCTCCTCCCACGCCGCCACATCGACGTCATCGGTGAAAGAATTCTCCTGCAGCGCAAACAGAGGCAGAGACGCCACGGCACTGAGCACTCACTTGGACTGTCCAACTTCAAAGTTCCCACAGAGCACCTCAGAACTCCTCAATCAAAACAACTCCTCCTTGCTCTGTGATTTTATATTTCAGTATGTAACTGGTTGTGCACCAGAAAGGAACAGCAATTTCACACAGTATTATCCACATATTCTTCAGTTATTTGGAACAGAGGGAACCTGGGAGAGGGATGCAGTGCCAGAGCAGGAAAAACCAACCGTGTAGCTCTGCCAACACTCTGTTCTTTTCTGTCCACATAGAAGTCCAACATAAAACATTTAAAACACTAAAAGCATAACTCCAATAAAGTCCAATTGACAATCTCTGTACAGATGTAGGTACAGACTGAATTTGGTCTGGAAAATAGAGGAAAAACCTCTATCATCAGATGTTAAATGCCTCTAGATGTCAAGCACTTTCTAGAATAAACAGACAACTGAAGAGGTAAAAACTGAAACTTTGTCTGCGGTACATGGTGACATTACTCTGAACACTTATGGCGTTTGAATTCAGACTGTCTTTTTGAGTCATTAATTATCAAGATGTGATCAGTTTTTTTCTCATTAACTGGTCAGCTAGTAGCGCCTTCAGTCAGAACCACTGACATTATTGTTTTCTTTACCTGTTAAAATTATAATGTTGGCTTCTTGTTAACAAAAGACCAAATCCAACAATTAATTTGTCTCCACCCTTCAGTTCCTACTGCAGATGTTAATCTTTAAAAATGGGCCACAAATATATTATTATATATGTAAAAGGGCATTTGCTGGACACTATTTTCTGCAGCGGATTAATCCACACTTAGTGCTCTGAGAGTATTTTCCAGCAAAAAGATGTCACCCATTGCAACAGTGTGGCTCACTGATGTGTTTTTAATAGCTTTTGGACGACAATGGACTCTGTGACTCAGAGGAATTAGATATAGATCAGTCTTTGAATACAGACACAATACTTGTTAGTAGGATCAATTCATTGTTGGCTTTGGTCTTTTCATGGGATTTATGCACAATTGCAAAAATATCGAATATCACTACAGTTTGGATTTATCTTGCCGCTCCGTCTCTTTGTAGGTAAAGTGCTTTGAATTACCATTATGTATGAAATGTGCCGTACAAATGAATTTGCCTTAACTTTATTTTTAGTCTCAAGTAACTCATTTTGTATCATTACATTCAAACTGACTCCAGGATATTTTAAAGGTCTAATCATTTTCTGTATTCTGCCATGCTGTTTCCTCACATAAACACTTATCACAGAGTATTTAGCTCTACTGCGCCACATCACAGTTGGACTACAGAAGGAGAACAGATGCTTTACCTCGGTACTATTGGAATTCTCACAGTAGATTCCTTGAACTAAATCGCCGATGGCACTTGAGATCAGTTCAACAACCTGTCAAACAGAAAAAAATAAGATTAAGGTTAAAATGTCATCTTTTAGCGTTATTTAGCAGTCTATCCTCTCATATCTGCTGAACTGAGAAGCTAAATACTGGGTGTGATCTGCACAGTCAACACGTCCGTCAACAGCCACGTGTCCTGCTGTATTGTCCTTGGACTCGGGCACTGAACCGATAACCTACTCCCTCATTATAAATCACTCCAACAGCATCGATTAAACTCCTAAAATGTAGATGTAAATGAGGTCGATCAAAACTGACACGCTACTCAGTTCATCCGTGACATTTGTAATTAAAAACCACTATTTCCCCTGACTGAAGTGCGAGCTAACAGCTGGTTTGGCGTATAAATCAGAGGTGAGATGAGGGTTGGAAACCAGGTGAACTGCTGCAAGCTCAGTGGCTCATTATCAGGCCATAAGGTGGGGAGGGGGGGGCTGGGGGGCTGTTGATTTCATAAAGCAGACCCAGGCTCGCCTTCATTCATTATACTTTGTATTTATAGAAAAGGCCAGTCGATAGAGACAGATCAGGTGTCTGTCCGGTCTGAAATGGAGCTGAAAGGCAGATGGTGAGACGAAATAAGACCAGAGAGCAGAGGGGTTAACAAGGTTTTGGACTGATGATCTGACATCGGGGTCCTCTTTGCTCTCCTTTTGCTCCACAAATTATTGGAAGATGTGCTTCACTTTGTGCCGGTGAGCATCATTAATCTGTTGATCCTTGAGATGATCCTTGATGCAGATGAAGATAGAACCACTTTTTCTACCTCCATGCTGGAGACTCTTTCTAGCACAAGTTAATCAATATACTGTACAAGGAAAAATGTGCTGCTTTCGGGAAACTGACAAAGAATATTTAACTTTCTACCTTAAAAACTATTTCAAAAGGGGCAACAACTACACACATAGTGCCTTGTCCAGGTCCCGGTAGTTTGTTTAAGACTGCAGTTGCCCATTTCCTCTTACAGGGGGCATGCATGACTACATTTTAGCTTACACAAACACTACCGGCCCCTTATCAACCACCAGAGAGGAGGAGAGGCTGCACCTTTTCAAATGATAATTCAAAATCTGGATCTAATGAATGAATAAATATTTGAAGCAGAAGACTCCGTCCGTCCTTCTTTCACAGCCTCAGAACAGTGTGGACAGAGGAGTTGAGGCCACGCCTGTACAGTTCAGATGAATGAGGTTAAATTTAGAGCTCCTTCGGCTCATCCCAGACATCCTCGGTTCATCAGAAAAGTCTGGTGACGCTGGCTGCTCCGTCAGCCTCGCAGTGCCCTTTGGGTAACTGAATCCACCAGGGGAAAATATTGAGGAAACCCGAGCTTTGCCCACAGACCTGGAAGGACAATGTGCCTACAGTATTACCAGATGTGGTGTCTCTGCCTGCCTTGGGAAGTGGGGGCCAGTGGGGGTCTTTTTTTGGAAAGTATCAGATAAGCTCTCCCCCTGCCTCCCCTTTACTCCATTCCCAAATCCAGCCAGATCGTGTTTTGCCGACAGGTCTGCGAGGGGGGAGAAACCGGAGCTTGACGGTGAGATTACTTTACAGTTTATACAAGTAGCGGCATAGGTTTCCTCTCAAGGCCACGACACACAATCTTCAGCGCTCTCACTGCCTTAAAAGAAAAAAGGCTGGTTTATGAGAGAAACTTCGAAAGCTGCAAGAACTGCTCATCTGTCACCCTGTGTATTAAAACGATGTCTTACGGCGACCGCACACTAGCTGCAAGAAAAGAGAGGAGAGACAGTCCCCTGTTAAGCAGACAGTCAGTTTCCATACCAGACTCAAGCTGCACTCAGGTTAACACACCTTGAAGCTGTTGCAGAGCTATAAATACCAGACAATTAGCAGATTTTAGTGAGTGAAAAGGAAATCGTTTACAGCTTTTATTTCATTTGCCCACGGGTCATTCTGTGTTTAAATTTGAAACAATATATTTATATGCTTTTTTTTTTTACCTGAGGAGCTAAACCAGGTTGAATGCAGTGTTTAAAAGGTCACTCAACCAATTTTACACATGAAGTTCAGTTCACTCATCCCGAGGAGTACTAGCCTGTGAACACTGTTGTGTAATGTTCTGTGGCTCTGGAGGAACTTTTGGAAAAATGATGTCATGCAGGTTCTCTGTACGAATAGGGGGTGTGGAGTTTGAAAGAAGAGGACATTTAGGAGACATTTCCCTTGATCCAGTTGTATCAAGGAAAATGTAGGATCTAGTGCTGTTGGAGATTGCCCGTACTCTCTCTCTCTCAACCTCTTCTCCCCCCCCCCCCCCGTGCTAGTTACAGAAAGCATGATCTCGCTGATGCTTCACTTTAATTGAATGTGCCTTGCTGTTTTGAGTGCACACTGACAAGTATGGAAACATGCACTGCACTATAAGTACCTGGATGGTGTATGAATGGTCAAAAATGTCTCATTCTCAATTGTCACCATCTTGGCTATTTAGCGGCCATTTTCATCGGTTGGTGGTCCCTCAGCAACCGATGATAATGGCGACCAAAGAAGGTGCTGTGGTTGTGACACTGACAGTAAAAGCACGTTCATTTTTAATACGACTGAGCTGAAGTCAAGTAAGCAACCAAGCCAGCAAATATTTTGGTGGGTGACAATCACGATCACATGTTGGCGATAATGCTCCACCCGGTTGTGTGATAAAGCAGAAGAAACAGACAAACGTTGCAATCGTCAATTCTGGTGAGTGCAAAACATCTGTGCTCGATTTGAGACAACACTACCCTGTCAACCTCCACACACTATGCAAGTAAGTACATAGTGTACAACATGGGGGTGAACTAACGGAAGCATCCGAATTGAAACTTCTCGTTCACGTTAGCTTAAAAGTTGAGGTTGACAGTTGACTCTTCTGTCAGCTCATAAAGACCATGTTATGCAGTCAAAAGCTCCAGAACAAGTGAATAAGTGGACCATAAGTTGAGGTTGTTTTGTCACCTGCTGTTTCCACAGTAAGAAAAAACTGTGAAACTCAAGACAGTTATCTGTTGCAGGCAGACATCTTTCTGAAGGTTGGATCATATTTGCAAAGTGTGTATAATTTGAATGTTTCTTAAAGTAAAATCACATCTACAGATTGCCTCCTTTCATCTACACCAAAGACAAATTAACTGTAACATGCTGCATTTTGTTTAGGTTCAGTTACAAACCAGGACCAAAAGTCAGGGTGAAAATGAACAGGATTTTGGTAATCGTCCCACTAGTTTAAAAAACTTTGGTTATAACAAATCCCATTCCTGTTACTTGAGCTCAGGATGAGTATCCTGCTTGCAGTAATTTAATTTCCCTCCTGTCCATAAACCAGTGAAGAACAGCTTCACAAGAACACAGCTGAATATGAGCATCAGCGCATACTGTGGGTTGCCCTCGGTTCATTTTGTTTTGCTAACCTTTTCAAACATGAGTAACTGCTGGCTATCGGATGTCCATCTCATTATTACCCTTAAAAACGTCCACTTTGGGGACGTTTCCTGTGGTCGCTTCAGATTACATTCACACTCCTTATAAACAGCATTGCAGTTTGTCTGGGGAGGAAAAAAGTACTGATAGTTTCAAGCATTGCTGTGTGGTAATTCGGTGCCACCTGAGTTTGCATGGCATTGTTCTCACCTTGACAATGAATCATACTAAAAAAGGAACAGATGCTGCAAAACTTCAATTCAACTGATGCCAACGTGTTTGGTGTGAATGCAGACTTAATGTCATTAGCTCAAGTCATCAGCAGATCTGCCACCATTTCATTCTCGGTGTGTTTCCCCCCCGTCTTCCAGGGAAACAACAGTATCACTTCCATTATTATAATTTGTAGTTTAGCCACAGAGTGACAATTATCTCTCATAGTACTGTAGCAGTGACAAATCATAATGAAAGCCAATTAGCACTGTAAAGGAAATGCCACACCTTTAGAATTATTTTGAATTCATAAAAGGAAATGTTGGTTCCTTCCAACTCCTGTAATGTTTCCCATACAGGACGCACCATGGATACCACTTACATCATATCGTGGGAGGGCGTCTCTTGGCTGCCACAGAGCAGACATAAAGCCAGACTGTGCGTGCTGAATAAGTAGTGTCAGGGAAGGCGATAAGGGCTGGTCCAGCTGATGGCACGGGGTGGGGGACGGGAGACGGAGGGAGTGGGGAAACGATGGTTATTTTGATCCACTCAGGCAACCGCATTCTGACAGAGCACCGTGGTGACAGCATCTGTCAGCGAGGGGTTACCAGGCTACGTAGTAGATATGATCTGTGGTGCACTTACGAGACAACCACACACACACACACACACACACACACACACACACACACACACACACACACACACACACACACACAGACAGAGAGACAGAGACACACACACACACACACACACACAGTGTACGTGTCTATGGCGTCCCCTGACCACATTTTCTATCATACAAAACATTAGGAGCTTGTGTGAACTGTAACAAGGGTCCTGGTAAGATATTCACCATGGCTGAAAAGTAACAGCAAAGAGGGTCACCTTCAAAAAGTCCAGGTACCATAACATGACACAAAGTACCACCTCTACTACTGGTTCTCAGATTTAGTTAATTTGACCTTAGGTTGTAGGCAGCTTAAACAAAGACGGTTGTTAATTGTATTTCAGACACCTAAAGAGGTAAAAACCCACTAATATTTCCCAAATATTGAGAGAAAAAGCTGTGCTCATATGATGTTTTTAGTTGTAAGGGAGGTTATTTTGTTTGGTTTTGCGCTGACCAATCAGTAGCGAGTGACCTATCCATCTCACTGACGTGTCAGTTGACTTGGATGCTTGATCTCATCCACACTTGCTGCCACTTCTATCACTATTTATCATGAATGTAGCTAAGAAGCTGGCTTGCTATGTAGGAAGATGACATCCCCAATATTTATCTCGCATATTAAAGTCAATTGTTTCTGGGTGGGTGGCAATTCTCGCAGCCCCTCAGATTTATTTATTTATTCTCTTTGGGGCCCCAAGCCCCAGGTTGCAACCAGCAGGCTAAAACCATCACATTGATGCATTCTCAGCACCAGTGTTTCAAACTAAATAAAAATACACTGATATTGCAGATATTGCATAATGGTGTTGGATGAATAGAACGTTTGCACTGCAGGTACTCTGCTGGGGGAAAATAAATTAAATATGCCTCGAAAATCAATAATATTCCATAAATTCCATGATCAGTGGGAACCCTGCAATATATAATCACTGCAGGCGTGAGAGAGAGATGTAGGGATGAAGACCGACACTGATATGTCGAGGTTTAAAGACCACTGGGAGCTCATATTAAAACAGTAGTGTTTCTCATTAATATTACTGGTGTCATGTCTGATATTTCACACGGCTACAGTTTGTTACTGACAGACAGGCGTACCTTTGTGTTATTCAGTTGGGCAAGTCCAGTACAAGCATTTGCTAGCAGGAAGTCACCGCTCAGGATGGCCATCTTATTCCCAAACTGCATGTCCTTCAGCGGGCCGTTTGAAATCGTCCACTCCTTCAGATTGACTATCCCACGATGCACCAGGAACGCTGTGTGGATCAACTCCGTGATTTCTGCCAAGTTCCGCTGGCTTTGATACAGAAAAAAAAAAACACATTGTCAACAGCTTTTAAGAGAGGCGTTCCAGAGGCTTGACAGTTAGAGAGCTTTTTGACAGAAACCCTTTCATTGTCTTTATGCTGCTCAAATACGCAGGTTTCATTCACAGCATCAAGTACAGGTGTGCTGACCACAAAGGAATCAATCAAATCAAAGGATTTGTGGGTTTCATTTCAACCTTCTAGCAAAAAGGAAAAACATCTATTTAGTCAATAAAACGTCACGATATTCAGATTGTGGAGTCTCGTTTTCAATTTGTCTAAAACACGCAACACAGCTCCAAACAAAGACCGTTGGGAGAGTCACAGTTCATTTGAAACATTTACCGACTAGACAGCTTCAAAGAAGAAATTACTGTGCATCTTAAAATTATGAGAGATTTCTCTAAAACTACAATTTGGTTTGAAAACCTTCCAAGTCATCGTACTCAAGGGCATAAACCAGCAGATATGCCAGACATCTTGCTGCACAGCGTGTCAGGGGTTGTGTTATAAAAAGAAATTAAACTTATCATTAGCAAATAACAGCCATTCTTGATTGAGAGAAAAGACATAAAAGTGGTCTTTGAATAGAGCCTTTCAAAGCAGCCTTAGGGAGGATATAATCAAATGTTGATTCAGCCATTGGTGGGGGATAATTAGGCCCCTCTCCATATGGAAGGAGCTCGCCACGCTGCGACAGGAGGGATCCATCCAGACAGGGTTGGGTGCGCTGATAGCCACTTACGACCTTCTTTCAGCCGCTGTGAGAACCTGATGAGCCAGTCGCCTGCCTTGCGCTCCAACCCCTTCCTATACACACCCTCACACACACACACACACACACACACACACACACACACACACACACAGGCGTCTTGTAGCCAGGTAATTGCCGTGTTCGACTTCAGCGTGGAAAAGATGTGATTAAAATTCAATAATGTCATCTATTTCGCCTCTCAATCACACCCATTGTCTGGTTGGTTTCTCTGCTCGGTGACGCAGAGCAACAACACAGTCGCCCCGAATAAGAGTTAATAAGTTCAGGATTTAAATAAGCGCAAATTACCAGATTGACAGTTGCATGTTCTCAAGGTGCCTCGGAGTGATGGCTACGGCTCGTCAGGTTTCAAGAGAACTCATTGTTACAACAAGAAAGAGCTGTGGCTGATTTCAGATCATACAAATACAATTTTAAATGTTATTCCAAGGCCAAGGTCAGCCTTACAGTGACTGTTTACTTGTTTAACTGGAGCCAAAAAACTCAAATGAATAAATGATCTGTGATAAACCTGTCATTTGCTCATGCTTTTGGCTTCACATCAAAACTCCATTGTGACAATACATCAAGAAGGAAATCACTGTTACTGCAGGTTTGAAAAGTTACACAGAAGCCTTTACGTCTTAATCAGCCGTTATGTTGTCTTATAAATCTCTCGATGAACACGCTGACAAAGTACACTTGTACAAATTAGAAACTGTTTATGGATAAAAAGATCCAGGTAGGAATATCTCAGGACAAATGCTTGACAAATCACTCTGATGTAAAAATCACAGACATCCAATATTGCCATCAGGTTGGGAAATTAATTAGAAAAAAATGTGAACATCTACCACCAGCCACTGACAGATACATGTTCAAATTCACCAGCCTCTCAATAGTTAATCATCATTCATTATTCATCTACCAGCCACTTTCAAATTTTGCCAGCAATTGGTTGGTGGCTGGTGCGAATATCCATTCCTGATTGCAATAAAGCAGTCCTAATCATTGATTTGCAACATTCCATAAAATGGCCTGAAACACCCCAAAATATTAAAAGGGTAACTGTGGTTGCATAAAAGCATGGCAAACTCTCTGATGGTGGATGATTTAAATCGCCTCGCAGTATACGTATATCGTCATATCGCCAAACCCTAATTCATAGGGTAAAAATAGTGGTTTGGCTTCAATGAACACTTATAGTGTCCCATGATGGTCAACATGTGTAAGAAACCCACTCTGACAGGAATGAAGTAATATGAAGAGACACACAACCCTTGGAATCTTTGATTTTAAAGTATTGAACAATGTCACAAAGTACCTCCAAAATCTCAAATCAGTGGAACCCCAGTGCATTCACATCCCAAAGCTGTGCCTCCAATCTAGCAGTCCTGATCAGTAGCAGTGGAGCTTGGGGAGGAAAAAGGGGGACAAGGGGGCCGGTGTATAAATAGCTTTGGTGCCCAGTTGCATAGCAACCGATGCCATCTTGCCGAGGTGTAACGCCCCTCACCACGCCCCTTGTCCTGACTGTTCTGTTCCATTTTCCTCCCTCTGCAGTGTGCCTCGCCATCAAATACAGCCTTGCAGATCTGAGTGCGTCCCTGTGTGTGATTTAAAGAGCTGGCCTGTCCATCAGACAGGCTGCGTGATGTGTTCACTGGCATGGCTTTCATTTGTCACAAGAAATTAAAAGGTGTGGTGGGCACAAGTTGGACTATCTTTGAGTGTGTGTTTCTTTCTTTGCTTTCTATCTATCTATCTATCTATCTATCTATCTATCTATCTATCTATCTATCTATCATGGTGGTGCTTTGGTGAATCATCAGTATCAGGCAGCAGAGTGGGAAATGTTTTACAAATGCTGCCTGTCAGGAGGGAGGAGACCGTCCCCCGGAGGTTTCAATCACCCCCCCAAACCCATCCCACCCCGACTCCCTCCATCCTTCCATCTCTTCCATCAGAGGTGCTAATGAGCCCAGGAGAGGTGGAGGGATTGCTGGGGGGAGAGCAAGATAGTGCAAACGAGGTGATCAAGTCATGCTGTGTTTGTATGTGTGTGTGTGTGTGTGTTTGGGTTTGGACTATCCATCACACATGAGTGAGGGAATGCTGCATGTCGGACTCAGTGATGCAGTGTCACAGCGATGCGACTGCCAGGTTGTGACATTAGGAAGAGTGTGTAGTCGTCTTATAAAAAGGACCGGACTCAAGCGCTTCTATACGACGCCCAGGTTATTCCAATTAGTTCTAATATTAGGATGTTTCTGCACAGACACGGCTCCACTACACAAATGCGCCTTGTGCCAGCCAGCAGAAAGAAAGAAGCCTTTCAACAACCAGCGCACAGCCATGCCAAACACAGCAGTCACTTCTGGAAACCACTTGGCACACACCCACATCCCTGTTGTGAGGTAGTCAATGTTTGTGAGGAAGCCGGAGAGAGCCTTGTGGTGCTACCTGAAACATTTATAGCAGCACATTTACACCACAATTAACACTTTAAATATGTGTAAATAAATCAATATATGTTGTAGTTTGTTACAGATATCCCAGCAATTGCAAAAAGCCATTTTCTGTAATATATGCTATAACAGGACTAAAGAGCAGCTGTGAGGCCGTAATGCCCCCTGTTAAGAAATCTGAACTGTTTTAACAGATAACTAACGATTGGTAATTGGTTTTGTTATTTAAAAGTTGGGGTGAAGTAAATGTAATAATTAGGCAAAAGGTGGTGTCAGGCACAGCCAATTAATTGCAAAAATGGCAAATGGTTTGCTGCCAACAGAAATTGTAAATGAGTTAAGCATTTTAGTATGTACATTTCCTAACATGCAAACTAGCACTTAACACAAAGTACAGCTGAGGCTGATGGGAATAAACCAAAATATGGGACAAACTGATTTTTGACCTGCTGGTGGCGTTAAAAAATGTGAGGGGATCACCAAAGTCACTGGGATGTCTTCTCTGGACACCTTGAATATATGTGCAACATTTCAATCTGAGTGACTAACACTGTCATCCTTTGAATCATGTCACTAGCATGGCTAAAAACCGCAGTACATACACATACCATGTTCACACGGACCCAATGAGGATAATTAATATAAGAATGATTGCTAGCATGAATTGAGAGATGAACGTTTACATGCAAACATCCATTAGTTGAACCTGCTGTTTGGATGTTGCTGAATGATGGCCGCTTTGTGTCCAGTTTAAAAAAAAGTTTTTTTCCAATTAGCTAGAATCTAAATAAAACCAAATCAAATGAAAATTGTTCAATCGTGCAACTGTGGCTGTATTGCTCACACATTCCATCATATTTGCAAGATGATGTAGTATTCCATTTACAGGAAGTGATGTGGACAATAACCACAGAGGACAAGATGGAATTACCTGACACGAGGATTTTATTTCACTATTTATCCTTCAGCAGCCATGTAACAGGGACAAAAGTGGCATCGCCTTTCTTGGTCTGCTTGCCATGCACATTTATGGCTCTACAATGCAATTTTACACATGTTTACGGCCCACTGTTTTCTCCCAAGCAGCCCATGTATAAAAATGGAAATATATGGAAGAGTGAAAGATTGTCTGCCAGTGTGTAGCTACAGGTAATAATAGCAGTGCATTTCAATTACCAGCTAGGTTTTAATGTACTGAACCAAATAAGTTGTTTGGTGGAAACTAGCCATTTCTTACTTTGAACACACACACACACACACACACACACACACACACACACACACACACACACACACACACACACACACACACACACACACACACACACACACACACACACACACACACACACACACAC
>JAVQJD010079857.1:0-22766 GCA_036023655.1 Nannoperca australis
ACACACACACACACACACACACACACACACACACACACACACACACACACACACACACACACACACACACGATCTTAAAAGGTAAATGAAACAAATATGTGATCTGTTTGATCCTCAAGTCGTCTCAACAAGTAAACGAAATAAAGAAAAGCAGCAGCTAACTAAAGGGAAGTCACCTCTCAACAGACACAAACAAGCTTCTCACAGGTTTCTGTTCCCTTTTCAACGCTATGTGAAACTACTCTTCTCCATAAACTGGATGTCAAATTCGTGATCTTACTAAATTGTGCTCCATGTTTATGAGTTTATAGAAAGTGGATCCTATGGGACTCTTCTTTGCCGCAGCACTCGTGGAGCAGACATACTGTAAATGAAAAGCTCAAAGATGAATCGTACCTGCAGTGTTGCTGGGAATGAGTCCGGTGCCTCATCCTCAACCTCCTCTCCTTTCAGTCTGGACAGCTCACTGCACATCTTCCTCTGGGAAAGGGATAACTCTGCCTGGACACACAAATGCAAATTTGAACATCTACTCCCACTGAATAGAGTTAATAAATGATATGCTGTCATACAAACACCTTTTGGATAATTACATAGAGTTGCCTTAGGAATCAAGTGACTACTGTTGGCTTAAATCACTGTGTGACGGATGAATGAGTCATCAAACACTTACGCATTTACGTCAAAAACATAATTTAAGAGCCGCCACTTAATTTCTGTTCTTGGCATCGTTTCATTTCTAATCAAGATGGTTGAAATAAAACTAACCAAAAGAAAATGTAAAGGTTGAACATTTTAAGAAATAAGTTATTTTTTTGCCGGGTTAGATGAGAAGATCAACCCGTTTGTGTAATCTGTACAAACCCTAACTGAAACCTAAAAACTACACATTCTGGTTTTAAGGGGCGTTATGTGCCACACTTCGTCTTGGATGGGTTCTGGTTGCCTGGCAACCTCAGGGTGAAGACAAGACTCCAGAAAGCTGCTGTAAGAAATACTGTAGTCCAGCACACGAGCGTGGTATTGATTTAACTCTCGGCGAGAAAGCAAATACCTGTATTTCCCAAAATGTAGATTATTTTTTCCTTCAAGGGCAATTACCATCCCTGACACAATCACACACACGCTGTAGGATCGACATGTCACTCACCAGCCGACTCTGGACTGCATTCTGTGATTGGCTAAAGGATTTCTGCAAATCCTGGAGGAGTGCCTCCGAACTGTGGACCTGAGACTGGAGCACTGATACCTGAACACAAAGAAATGAACACGTATAATCACAAGCAGAGTCAGGTTTATTGCCAAGTAGTTTGCACATACACAGAATTTGCATTGGTATTTTGGTGCTTAACAATAAGCATAGCAAGAAAAAAAAAAAGTACTGCAAAAGTCAAAAATCATGAATATTAAATAAAAACATTTACAGTAAAAAAATATGTAACACATGCATTTTTTAAATGAAAAGAGCTGCATGTTTCTCACCTGTTTGTGTGTGTGGTTGGTCTGTGTGTCCAGTTCTCTCTCCAGCTCCTCCCTCTCAGCCTGCAGCCGACTCACCTCCCCTCGCAGCTCTGACACCTGCCCAACACACCACACCATAAAGTCATTTGTCTATGGGGAAGATTTTGATCAGACTGAAAACACTAAACTACCTTTATTTATTTTTTTTGGGGGGGGGGGGGGTCCTATTGCTATACAAAGTGTTAATGTTCTTTTTTCAAAGACAAACCTTTCTTAAATATACAAACATAAAGACGCAGTTATTCCATAAAAGTGCAAAACCTGACCTTTGAAACAGATATTATGGTTTAAAATCCATACCTGAGCATTGAGTGCATCCCAGTCACTGTGTGTGACCAGCCGGTGTCCAGCCGGCGGCAGGTAGATGGCTTCGGGCACCAAAGTTCCTGTGGAGACCAGAGAGTCGGTGTCTTCCTGAGCGTGGAGTTTTCTGGGCAGAGAGGGCGTGTCTAAGGAGAAGGAGGACAGGGAGGCAGAGTCGCAGTGCCTCAGTGAAAAGTACGCTTCTGTTGTAAGAGACGCCCCTTCTCCCTCCGCCCCCGCCTCGAGCTCTGCTGGATGGTTGTGCCGCCTGTCCGTTAATGCCTCTGCCTCTGTCTGGCTGTTGGTGATCGCTGTTGGGGACTGATTACTGCCGACTTCTGCATCCATCGTGCCTTTCCTTCCACTGATCTAACAGGGAAAACAAAACAAACAAAAAAAAAACTAATGCTGGGATTCAGTCCAGACTACTTGAAAACTATTTTGGAAAAGGAAACAAAACACTGACCATGTTCTGTCCGCTGCCTCTCCTCCACTCCACAGGCTGAGACTGAAGGACAGCTATCCTGGCCTCATACTGCGCTGCCGTCTCTGCCAACACAACAGGAAACCATTTAATCCTACAGTCTGCTGAATGATATACAGTTTGAAATGGTTGTTGAGGTTACAATAAAAAGCTTTTAAAAATTTAAAATGTTTGCTGCATTTGAGATTACACTCTGACTTTAAAGTTATAACAATATAACAAACTTTCATTGTTTGCCTGTCCGCTCCGGACCTCTTACCTTATGGAATACTTTGGCTACATATCAACAATTTTTGGCTCATTCTCAGCTTTGTATCACAAATATGTTTCACAAATACTACCAATTGAAAGTCAACAAGGTAATTATTATTTGTATTATTTAGTCATTTGGCCTCGTTTAGAAAACCACACAAATAGGAAGTGAAAATGAAAAGCCAGCAAGTAAAACAGTAGACAGTAAAACTGTTTACTTCCCTTTAAACAAAAAATAGTACCAGCTTTTTCAAGTTCAAAAAACCATCACTGTAACTAATTAATATTAGTTATATCATTAAAACATATACAATTGAGAGGTTTCCCGTCACAGGTATTACTTGTGCATGCATTTATTGCAAGCAAGGTCAGAGAACAATAACGCCTTCTTTTACAGTGTCTATCCAGTCATTACTAACGCTCGAATGGCAGATTCCTCTGAACAGGCATGAAAACAAAAGCTGTCAAAGTTGCTTACAGCTGTATTTGTTGCTGAAGAGTCCTGCCAAACCTCTTAAAAAAGCAGGCTTAAAACTGTCACTTATCCTTGTTTGTATGTTATATATACACACAGGTATATACAGAGTGTTGGAATCTATGGTGCAATATTTTTGATGTGACGCCCATAAATTCAAATTTAAAAATTACTTAGGCTCACCGCCTTGTTATATGAAATTTGACCATGTGCACACGGACTGTCACAAGCACACCTCGCTCATCACGCACGTGTAAACATGTAAGAACACACACACACACACACACACACACCTCTGAGAGCCTCCTGCAGAGACTGGATCTCTTGATCACATTGTTGTTGCAGCTCTGCCAGTTCCTCCTGTTTGCTCAGCTCACAGATCGTCGCCACGCCCTGCCAGTGTTCGGCCTGAGCCCGGCACTCGGCTAGCTGGGCCTGCAGGCTCGCCTCTGAAAATGATAAGCAGGTCGCCATGTTTGGCCTTCATTAATCACACAAATATGTGAAACAGTGAGGTGGCGTGATTAAAAGGAATCTGCGTTGCTAGCAATCAGACAAAACTCGTAAATACCTTAATATAAGATAAGAAGAAAGCTCCTCCTCTTGCAGGATGCAACTCTAAATCCCTTGCATCATTCAGTTTTATGTAAATAAACGAAGAGTACCAGTCAAAAGTTTCACTTCACATTCACTTGAATGGGAAAGTGTGTCCAAACTTTTGACTGGTACTGTACGTTTATGTCATTCTTAGTAGGTTGATAGAGCTGTCTTTCATTTACATACAGGTTTCATACAAATCCTTTAAATACGCAGGTTCACCAGTCATGTAATAGTGTGTCTGTGTATTTTGAAGGATAAGGTCATGAATGACACCAGCTGTCTTAGCTGGCTGAGTGTATGACAGGGCACATAATCAATTGTTCACATTGTTTAGTACACTGGGAGATCAATGAGGAGAGTGAACCGTATCTATAAAATGATTCCGAAGAGTAAAGTGGTAACAAAGTTAGACCAGCGAGATGATAAAAGAAAAGCAGATCCAAATCTGGGATCTGAGAGGGGTGAGCTGTGTAAAACGCACTGTCAGCACAGTTGTAGAGCTGAATATCCATTGTTTTTAAATCATGCTTTACAACAGGAGTAATGGGTCTTTCTCTGTGGCAGATTTCTGAAGCATGCCATTAGTTCCTAAGTTAGGTTTATAAGTCATTCTCTTAATATTAGAAAAAGTAAATATGATTCCGTATTTTCGTGTCATGGGGACCTGAACCAGCTACTGAAGCCAACAGGATTGTGTCTCAAACAGCAGCATTATCTAGCTAGAGATTATTTGTTGCAACACATATGACTCAAAAAGTACTCGCATCGTTGTGTTGGAATAATGGCAAATGAAAATGCTCTCACATTGAGTTGAATGTATTCTGAGTGGCACAAATGCCGGAGCGGATTAAAACTCACTTTGGTCTGGACTAAGTGGACCACCCTCCGTGGTTCGTACAGGAGTTTGTTGGTTAGCTAGCGGCTAGCAGCGCCCGTTCATTTCTATGGTCAACGATGCTAACAGGCCGTTAAACTGTAATCTGACCAGAGCTGCTTCCACATCAACAGGTTTCGCTCACAGCGAAGACGAGCGACACGTTGACGTCAACGTTGACTCAAACGCAACTTGCAAAGGGGTCGGTATCACCGGACCAGCGACAACCCCGTTAAATGTGAAGCGGGTTGAAGTTTAACGTTGACGCCGCCGTCGGTGTTACCTGTGTCTTCACTCTTGGAGGTCATGTTGCCGGACAGACAGAGTTGAGCGGCGGCGACGCGTCTCTCAAAAGCCCGAGAAACCTGTCGGAGTCATGTTGTAGAAAGGCGCTTCGGAGTGGAAGCGACCAGCGCAGTGTCAACTTCAGGAAACAACTTTCCCCGGTTTAAGCCTGCGGAAATCACGTCAACCTCCTTCCTGTTCGCAAATGCCATTCCCTCTTTTGCTTGGTCTTGTGGGCTGCATTTCTTTTTTTTATTTAAATGGTAGTTAAATACCAAGAAAAGTGGGAACAGGTTGGGTTTTTTTGTAACTGCCACACCGGAATGTCCTCTCCGGACATCAGGTCTCCAGTCGTGTCCACTGGAGGTCACTGAACCACAGTATGAACCACATTCTTGGCTGGCAAAAATGACTCCAGATACTGTAACATCATTTATTTAGAGGGATTTGCAGGACTGGCTGATTTAAAAATAAGAATTGTCTCTCCCTACAGTCCTGCCATGGCCAACAACCAAATGTTATCAGCCAAACTATTTAGAGGACAATCGAATTAAACATTTGGAAGAGGTCTTTTAACTCCCCAAGATGGTCTGCAGCAGTCTGAACAAAATGTAAAATAATATCATATATGACCATTTTCCATTTCATGGCAGAATTGAATAACAAAAGGTTAGTGTGTAATAAAGATAATTAAATGTTTTCAATTATCTTTAGTATATAATGAAAGTAATATAGAGCTGCTGAACAATACATTCCCCCCTCTAAATAAGGAGGAATACTGGATTATTGGGGGAAGATTAGTTGTTCATTTTAACTTTCCTGGGGGGTGCTTTCACATCTTGCCTTAAGAATATTTTGATATTATTAAGATATTTTCTTGAAGGGGAGTAACTTAGATCCACAATTTTTAACAGGTTTGTATGTATCTGCACAGCCTTTCTTTTGGGGGAGCTCTGTGCAGTAAGAAGAACAGGAATAATGAAATAAGTGTTACTTGGCCTCTGTGTGTCATGATCAGCTATAACCATTCATCAAAAAAAAAACACAGCCCAGAAATCAGTTTGCATGGGAACGTGTCTTTCTCACAAGTGCAAAGTGTAAAATGAGCTTTGGCTGTGTGTTATGAGCCCTGGCAAAGACACTGGTCCTCACGTTCTGCAGTATAATGTCCCCTCTGTGGCAAGTAGGTCACTTTTCATACTGCGTGCCGATATGATGTGAAGTCCTCTGTTGTCCTTCGGTGAGAAAAAGGTTATGTAATAATGTAGTGTATGTGCACAACAGACCAAATCGTTGATATATTGCGTTTGGCGACGTCACCTAAAATTTGAGGGACCGGGTAATCATGTTGCAGTTACTCAGCAGCAGCTTTGCATCTCACTCCTCTTGCACCTGCTTACTTTGTTTAAAAAAAGACACGGCTACGCAAGCTTTAGTTTCCTGTGTTTGCTTTTTAGTAAAAACTACAGGATGTGAAATGGCTGTGTTCTCACCAAACTGGAAGCCACTTGAAATGTTCTTTTAGCTTCAGTTATTTATCTGTATAGCAGGAGTCTTATATCTGCAGTACATGCTGTGGCTAAAACTGTGGGTCTATTCATAGTATTGATTCAACTTGACTCTCCAGCCCTCATACTCTTTAATGCCTCTTTTTCGATTTTCATCTCGTCATCTAGGAATATGATATCTAGGAAGCCATGCATCCTGGCTCTGCCTCAGCCATTTGCAATAAAACTGGGTGTGGCGAGAACATAGCTGTGAAGAAGAGAATATGGGTATACATGATTATGTCATATTCTTTATGCGTTACACATTGAAACTTAAGGATATTTATTTCCCAAACCATACATATTTGTATATTTCATCTTCAAATGCAGTTATTAATAATTAATATAATAAATACCAAGATTTTCAAAAAAGAAATCATTCGTGCCTTTAAAACTTCCATCTAATGGAAATCAAGATATAAAGTATATTCCTCCCCCACCAGTCCAATGGAAGCAGACAGCCGCTGTAGAGGCGGCTGTAGTTAAGATCTTCAGGCCTGTGCCTGAGAAAATGTTAATCCAACCTAAGAGTCAAGTCATTTAGAAGAAATTACCAACAGCCCAATTGGAAAGTTGAAGATTTGTTTAAGAGTTGTTCTTGTTCCAAAAAGCTCAGAACGTAATCTTAAGAAACAGACTCATCACCTCCTCTATTGAACATTGTTATTTATTTGAGTCATGTTGTAATTAAAAACACGGTCACAACGTAGAACAGGAAAATACAAAAGATTGGTCACTGGTAAACTGTATTGCTGGCTGTTTACTTCAATAACAGGAGTTGTGCAAATAATTGAACATCCTACACAGACATTCATGATGATGTAAAATGGATTAATACCAATACTGTAACGTCATGATACCAAGTGCCCAAAGTACTGTATAAAATGCTGGTGAAGTCTTCAAAAACACTAACTTATCCAAAGTGACTCATGTAAAACAGTGCTATATGCCATTTAACCAAAATACAATTTCTCTGATAAAGCAATATTATAAATAGATTGCAATTGTTTTAAACATCTTCAAGTGGTATTAGCCTGAATTCCTTTGAGTGGAGCAGAGGCACATAATAGATGTATATAAATGCTCACAACAAATAAGTGATCAATAACAAAAGTTAATTTGCCTTGAGACCAAACCGTTCTTATCTGCAGGTAGTGTGGTTCGAGTTTCTACAGAGATAACATAATCTAATAGGTAAACAGGGTTTTACAGTATCCAAAGCACCAAACTTGGATGGGTTTCTAAGATGCATCGTGTGCTTATAACTCATTTACATCCGCACACGTCAACAAGATACAGCATCAAGTCGTCAGTGACATGACTGACAAGCTGGTGTGAAACCTTGGCAAAGCTTTCATTTGGTCCTGCGGCACGTTAGCGCCGGGATGCTGAATCGTTGGGTCTTTCTTTACAAGGCCATGTCCTGATCGCTGACACTCTGGCGAAGGTATTCTTCATACAGCTTTTTCTAGAGGGAAAGAATAGACAGTTGAACACACCCCAATACTGCCTTTTTATTGCCAGTACCGTTTCGGAATCAGTCACACACACACACGCGCAATACCTTTTTGGTCTTGACCACCTCCTGAACGTACTCCAGCTTCTCCTGCAGCTGCCTTTTCTGTTTGCCTGATAGAGTTGATCGAGTCCTGCAAAGAATTGAAGGGAAACACTTTGAAGTCCAAGAATTTCATGGGATTTGTCATTAACATACAAGCTGAAGCCAGAAAAACTGAACGTTGCTTTTCATCCTTTTTCAAATCCACAGGGAGCCCACAAATCACATGCAGTTAAAAGATGATCTGATGACTGATTTCACAAGGGCAGGGTTTAGCAAGTTAAAATGTTACATAAAATAAAAATGGACATAATGAATGAAAATGTAAGCTTAGTCATTACTTGACAGTAAGTTAACAGAGCAGCAGATTCAGAAACATCCAACTCAAATCTTGAGTCTCTTACCTGAAGGAGAAACGTGCGATGACGAGCAGGAGGAAGGAGAAAAGGACCAGCCCGCCACAGCCATAAAGCTGCTGATCCACAGAGAGGGAGTCAGATATCCTCACTATGGGAGCCTGTGGATTACCAGAGTACGCCAAATTAGATTTGAGCAGCTTAATAGAGACTATGCAACAACTACGTCATCAACAGTGAATGGTGCACCCACTTGAACACTCACCAGGTAGAGTGAGAGTGCCTCTGTGCCCTGGCGGCCCAGAGCCATGTCCAGCAGCTCCTGGGACAGAGTGCCCAGCACAAGTAAAGCCAACAGAGCCAGAGGGACGCTGAAGCCCAGCAGAGTCAGGAAGCAGCTCTTACAGCGTGCCCGTCGGTTCTCAACACTGGTTTGTCTGTGAGAGCAGAGGGCCACGGTTATTCTCCGAAGGCATAACCGACCGATTCTTTACAGGACTATGTTTACAGTGGGATTTAATAGGAGTCAGTGAAACGTTTTGAAACCATCCAGCGCCTGCACTCACTGCTCTGCAACCAAGTTAAATACAGCTGCAGTCTGTGACACAAAGCGTTTGTGCGCGTTACCTATCGTTACTGAGCGTGTCGGTGATGGCCTCGCTGATGAGCTCACAGTCCTTCTCCAGGGAGTTGAGTGTATTCTGGACGGTTTGGTTTATCGTTTTCTCGATGGTGCGACACACCTCCTCGATCTGGTTGACGCAGCGACTTGGCTGAGAACACAGACAGAAGAATTAAGAATTGCTTACACGCGAGTACGTTTAGATGACGATCTTTGAAACTAACTGGAATTACATACAAAGAACAAGTTAAGGGAGCAGAGGTATGAGTCTACAAAGTGTACAATCTCCTAGAACTCATTGAAAGTGCCACCCTTACCTTATTTGGATTCGGAACGTAGATGGTGGGCATGTCAAAACCACATGTGTTGAGTCCCGGTCGCTTGCAGAGCTCCTGGACAATCTGCATCATCA
The DNA here is from genome assembly GCA_036023655.1 of Nannoperca australis. Lineage (NCBI taxonomy): Eukaryota > Metazoa > Chordata > Actinopteri > Centrarchiformes > Percichthyidae > Nannoperca > Nannoperca australis. Next base: position 9,290 of record JAVQJD010079857.1, read on the forward strand.
CTCTCTGAGACAGACGGTTTTTAAAATTCTTAGATGTGGAAGCGCATTTTTTTACTTTTACAATGCTCTTCATATTAGGGGAGTGATTCTTTTATTTTAAATTAAGAACGGCGACGTTTCCAAAACACACGCTTCTAAAGCGAGCTGCTGCTGCGCATACCTGTCTGTCAGACTCTCCCCCGGCCTCGTCAGCCTTGCTCAGGTAAAAATGCAGACGATCCCCGTGTTTCTCATTCAGGCTCTCCACGATGTTGAGGGTGCGCTTGCACAGAGCCTGACCCATAGGGTCAAAGAAGACCAGAATCAGGTCACAGAGATCACCTGAGAGTGACAGTGGAAAGGACCATTATTTACCACAGCAGACTGAACCCCGTGTTACAAAATGACTATTGCAGAGTATATTCTTATGGTATTAAAATGCACTGTAATGGTAAAGTAGAGAGCCAGAGGGAACATTTCAGAGTGATACTTCAGAGTGAAAATATCCTGTAGGATTTTGTGATGTGCTTACTTCTTTCTTTCTTATTTAGAGACAGAATTTAGTATCATGTTACGTTTTCATCATACTGTCACAATATAAAATGAGTTTGCTTTGAGGCAATTACAGTTAGCTCGCAGTGTTGAGACCAGCAGTTAACCTGGAAAAAGCTTGTTAATGGCACTGATGCTGTGGTAGAAATGGTACTGCAAAACCTCTAGTAGGATGTACAATTTCTTCTTTTTTTTTTTTTAAGTTAGTGGCAACTCACCCAGCCAGAGGATAACCTGGTCCACATCAAAGGGATACTTCATATCACCATCCACCAACCCCGGCGAATCCACGAATGTCACCAGGTTGAACCGTTTCTGTCGCGACGTGCAGATCTCTGTGCTCAAGTACTCTGAAACACCTTTAAATTGATTCAAGAAGATCAGAGTAAAGTGGTGAAAAAAAATGGGATAGACAGCATATGTTGATACTTTAACTATAAAGTATGATACCGAATCAACATTAAGATAAGACATTATACTGAAGCCACACGGCTGTTGCACCAGAAAATGTGTTCCTCTATTTGTAAAAAAAAAAAAAAAGTGCTGCACGATAACCCGAATGCTTGTTTAAGTTCATAAACAGCCTTTTTTATCTTCCACAAGCTTAGTGACTGTGGGGATGATGGCTGGACAGGAAGTGTGAGGGTGCAGCCACACGGATTGATCTGTGTTGTTGCTGCATCCTAAACAGTAAAACAGTCAAACCATGTCCACGGTTCGAGCGGAAATCTCACCTTTGAACTCTTGCAGAGGTTTGAAGTGTGGATATAGATGAAGAGTGGCATTTCCCTAAAGAGAAACATAGCCAGATCAGTCAGAGAGTTTGTGAATCAGGTATCAGGATCTCCAGAAGTAATTCACTAGAAAGGAACTAAATTAAGTTAATGTAATAAGTCATTATCATGATAAATGACTTAAAAGGGGAACGTTTTAATTAACAGTGTGACACAAAACATGAATGCGACAAAGAACACAATTTGAAATTCACATTTTGTTATTTCCTTCCGGACCAAATATGCACCTTTATATACAACAGCTGGCACCTTAGTGTTTTTGTACTGTTGCACTCACTGTGAGAGATTCTCTCTTGCGCCCACTTGTAACAAAGCTGAAGCCTTGAGTCTCAATCGCCACTCCAGTGCGCTGGATGTGCTCTTCGACATACCTGGCGAAAGAAAAAGAAAAAGAACTGGTTACAAACTATTTAGTGAAGAGGAGGTGAAGGAGAATTTTTGTTTCCAAGTCAGTTTTGTCCACTATCCAAATAAAACTATATTATTCAGCAAAATCAATAGATTGGTGCATACTCTGTATTGGCTGACGAAAACGTTCCCATGAATTGCATAGAAAATAAGCAAAGGACGGATGTAACAGGATGCTACAGGCACAAGTTAGAACTTTTCAGCATGTTGTTTTCTGTTGCATGGTGTCTGTATTTTGTCGTGTTGCATGTAAGGCATTGCCTTGTTTGCTAATTGATGAGCAATTTGGTCTTGGGTGGACAGGCTGGTGTCCTTGTAAAATATATTTACCAGTTGATGAAAGAGCTCTTCCCAGCAGAGTGGTTGCCCATCAGCAACACGGTGATCTTTTTCCTGGGCGGCAGCAACTTCACACCAACAGATTCGGCAACAGAGATCAACCCTGAACAAAACAGAGAAAGAAGATAATCTAAATAATCCACTGATAACCATTTTACAACTGGTGCATAGGTGTAAAAGCATTGAGGCATCCATCAAGCCAAACTGGAGTCATCATGGTGCTGTGGGTACACCTGTCGGACTCAGAACACAGTGACGAGCAGGGCTGCTACTTGTGAGAGCGGGACATGAAAAAAAGGCCACTAACAAGTTAGTAGGAGTATTTATTCTTAAAAAGTTGGGAAAGTATAGATGCCATTTTCAATATTGATGTACCCTTTTATGGTGACCCAAAATTCATCTCTAATAAGCCCTAACCCCTAACCCACTATACCATATCTCACCACATTAGGAGCTATATTAAAAAAACGCTGTGACTGTGTTGGCGAATCATGATTAATTAATACTTAGAAAAAGCTGCCACAGCTGTGCAGAACTAGCATTAACGCCGGCTAGCGCAACGTCAGCCAAAACATAAACCCCTTTCTCATAAGCTAGCAAACGGTTAGCCCCCTGCATCAGGGATACCGTTAACTTACTAATTTAGCTAGCTAATCCCTGGTCAGTAAACGGCTTGCTAGCTTAACTTCATTATCAAATAAAGATGAATGCTGGAGCGATTTCCATGGAGGGTTTGAGTTCAGCAAGTTATATGTCAGCCAACTCACCACTGTCGGGATCCGTGTACAGTTGATGACAATCCCGCAAAATGCGCTCATCGCAGGTCACGCCGCCAGTTATCGAGTCTGCGTTTGCGGCACTGCGGCTCTTGATTTTACCAGACATTGTTAGACAGCGATGATATCAAACTTCTTGTTCAAGCATCTAAAGTGCACGAATAGCAGAACTAGCAATGAACAAAGCCGGTTTGCCGTGTTTGAATCGCCCCGGTTCGCTGAGACACGGGGTGGAGACGTACCTCGGCCACGTCGTCAGATAGAGCGGCTTTTATCGCACAGGCGTCTGGGTAATGTAGTTTTTCCGGTGAATTAACATAGTGTCATCTGTACATGACCCGCCGTTTCCTGAGTCATACACTTAACCCAACATCCACTTATATGAGAAAAAAATTATAATAAATTACATTTTTTAAATAGGCAGTTTATAAAAATAAAGGGCTGCTTTCCTGGTCAGAGACTAAACTATCTATATAAAACATATATAGGCTACAGAGCTTATATCTATGGGCTAAACAGCTAAATGTAAACACTTTGGCAAATAAGTTACAATAAGTAACAGAGATGGCATGAGAACAAAAAATGTTCCTCGGTTTACTGATACAGATTCACGCCCTGTTTAAAACTGACACCTACATTTCTAAAAGAGACCTTACACATTGGAAAATGATGTGGAGAGGAAGTAATTAGTTTTCTCCCTCAACAAGACTGTCTGCAGCACAAATGCAATTAGCCTATGTGTGTAATAAATGTATAGGCAGCCATATTGAACTACACACAGAAAGGGCTATGTCTAGAAATGACAACCATGTTACTGTTAGGCTGGGCTTACCACAGAACATTTTCTCCTCAAAATCCCAAATTGCACTTACAAATAATTTAACTCATGCAAATACAGTGTATTATTTAAATGTTCTCTGCCCTTTTCACCTCCTTGCCTGTCCTTACATATGACATGTATAACTGTGGTAATGATGCAGAATAGTGAGGAGAGTATCTGTCTAGTTCAAGGCCACTCTGAAAAACATTACTTTATTTAGTAAATGATTACAGACGTGACCACCCATTTACAGAAGTAGCCATTAGTGGCAGCCGTTTGTGAAAAGAGCAGTCACCAAATACAAACCTTCAAGGCATACATTTTATGAGGAAAAATGCACAACTCAACTTTATTTCAGTCTTGCACTAACCACAACCCAGAATCACATGAGGTAGAAAAATTATAAAATCAATCAGAACTTTGAAGGCAAAGCTTAGAGGGTTTTGTGACTGGCAGGTTGCCAATTTGAATAGTAAAACCGGTGAAATGTGGATGTGAAGTACTCTCCCTTCATGCAACAATGAATGCTATTAGTGCTCCTACTGTCGATGCCCCAGTGGATCTGGTAAGTGGCTGAGAAGAACTGGGAGTCTATCAGAGCTGAATGTGCACCTGCATAAGTTTGAAGATTTTTAAGATTATGCTATAATATACTGACTGTAATACACTGAGGTTTGAACAGTAGAACCTCCCAACAAACATCATTTCATGCACGCAAATGAGCAGTAATTGGAGCAAATAAAAAGGGCTTATAGGATATGTGGCGCCTCCCAGCACTATACTAGGATCTAATTTAGTAAAGTTGTCTTGTAAGAGGTTTCTAATTGATAAAATAATTTGCAGCCACATTCTTCTCCCTTTCCCTTCCTATAAGTGCCTAGTGGGCATAGTATATAAAAAAATAATAACATATCTTCTGAAATCTGTTTATCCAGCCATAAGACTAACGTGTTTTACTGAAAAGTAAGAAACACAAGATTATGCAGTTATATCTCATTACTGAAACTAATTTAAGCTTTATTGTCTGTTGCTTGCTGCCTTTGGATGACAGAAGTGTCCATGAATTAGTGTTTGTATCATGAATCCTAACAGGCCATCTAATGAGTAATTTTCCATCCCCGCTTCATCGCAAAGTATGCTCGGCAGTGAGATGACACGTACCCATGTGAACGTTTTTGCAAAGGCAGGCTGTTGAGTGTGAAATGGCCTTTGCTTCCACCGTCTGTTACCACTTGAAAACATGTTCGTCCTCTAGCCTCAGCTTCAGAGCACTGCTAGGCTGTAGTGCTCCACCGCATCTTCATTTTCCATTCACATGTAATGATCAAAGTGAGTCTGCACCTTTTCATTTTAATGCCCCCCCCCCGCCTCATCACGCTTAAATGAATGTAGTATGTGTTATGTTCAGCAGCTCATTGTGTTTGTTCTTCCATCATCACGCTGGGTTAATGTGATCCTTGTAAACATTTAATTAATTAGCATAATCTGTGCCAACAAAAATAATGTGGTGTGCCACTCAGCAGCAACTTGCATTTTACAGTCTCATGTTACGCTTCAGCCAAGCAGTGAGTGAAAAGCTTTTTTTCTTAAAAGTTGAATGTGCATATGCTCTCTTTTTAATTCTTTTCTGTGACAAAAGTCAAACAGCAGCTTCTAACATTATTGGAAAACTTCTAGTCCTCTGAGAAGACTGCAGCCAAGCTTTCTGCTATATTGGTGTAAAGCAGCATAGTTACAATGCTGCTGTATATTGTGGGCATACATATGAGTGTGAAACAAATTATTATTATTTTAATGCAATAGTTACAATTATTTAGTTTAAATTAGTAAGAGAAGATTAACGTACGGTTAGGTGTCAAGCATCCGACATGCACAGGCACTCTCAGCACACGGACAGCCACAAGGCTCTTAATGTTTCCTTCATCGTTATGTCTGTCTAAGTCTTTCGTCCTTTGTTACCAGTGGGCTTTCCTCTCTTTGGCAACCAGCTCCAGGAAATGGGAGTGACTCGCATAGAGCGGGAAGGAGGAGTCAACATCAACCCATTGGACTTGTCCTGCGTCATCGCCAGCTTGCAGCGGCAGCTCGCTCACACTGTCACCTGCAGCAACAACACATTCATGTCATTGTCCTACTGACACACTATTGTCTTAAGAACTATTACAACAAGTGTTTAAAAATGGTTTACAAATTGCTGGAGCATGAATAAATGAAGTACTGGATTTGAAAAGATTCTTTTGAATAGTGAAGGAGGGCGTGGGGGGACAATTATTCCTAATTATTGATACCTGAGTCATCGTGGAAGTTAACAGCAACTGTCTCCATCCAAGCATTGTCAGTGTTTCTTGGATCATCTACGTAGCCTCTATAGACCTGGAGGGGGGAGGGGGGCATACTTTAGTTTTCCCTCATAGAAGCACTTGATAACTAAAATGTGAGTGGGTGATAGTTGCTCACCTCAAACCCCAGCGATTTGAAGAGTTTGATGATCCGCTCATGGATTTTTGCTTTTTCCGATGGCGGGACTGCCAACGAGTTCAGCGCTTCTTCCGAGAACTCTCGCTGCAGTGTGAGAGAGACCTGCTCCCCTGGATCTACCATCCCCTGCAAAACAAGCACATTCACACAAATGAACAAATAAGTCACAGAACAATGACATCTTACCAGAAACCAGTCATCCATGACTTAGATGTGAGTTTATTTTGGAAGTCCATGAGCATATTGTGGTCCTCATCAATAAAGCTTGAAAAAGAAATGCTAAAGCCACCAACCCCAGGAATGGCCCACTCCCCACAGTCTTTCCTCTTGATGGATACAAACTGCAGTATAGGCCGTTTGGACACTGAGTGATGCACCTTTTCTCCTTTGGCATCAACTTTCCATCTGCCAGACAGTGACATATAGCAAGTTTTTCCCCTTTGAAATAATTCTTTACATAATTAAATTGAATGATGAACTATGGTTAGCACATCTGTATTATCCAGATAGATAATACAGATGTGTAAAGTGAAGAAAGAGTTACCTGGTGACAATGGGATCTGCTGCATGATTGGGTCCCCATCGTCCCAGCAATCCTCTACCAGTCAACCCTGTGCGTCCGCGAGGATTTCTGCATGAGTAAACAGTGAATTTGAATTGGTTTAGTATTAAAGCTTCATTAAGCAATCTTTTTGACATTAACATTTAATGAAATGATTCCCTGTCATGTGAAAAGGTTGCCAATACTAATGACCACACTGAGAATCAACATCACAGACAACAGCTCTGTGCAGCTACCGTGATATGTGAAAGTAACATTAGGAAAGTGTCCGCTAACACTTTGGCCACCAGAAATAGATAAGCTGCTATAATATACAATATCTTGTTAAAGTGACTTTCTTTTGGAGTCTTTGCTTGAAAATCACTGTATGTGTCGAGGAAAAGCCCTTGTAAGAACCATTTCTCTTGGTACTCGATAACTTACAGTGGCATTCCCTTTTCGTGTGTGTAGCTGCCATCAAAGCTTGTCCGGTCCACAGCACCATCCACAGTGTTGAACTTTGGAGAGAAAGAGCTGCGAAACAAGCAAAAGTCATCAAAAGTGGCATGAATAAACTCCAGCTGGTCTCACAACAGACAAGCAACAGCGAATATTTTTGACTATATAAATCAACCGATCTGCTATTCTTTCAACGTATAGTGCAGGTTTATCAAAATATACTTGATGCACTTTTTTGCTCACCCAATATCAGGATCCGCCCATGATGGCTTCTTTACTACTAAAGGGTCGGTGTAGCTGACTGGATTATACTCCGGCCAGTTTTGAATCCAGTCCACCTTGTCATCAGGCACGGCGAAGCGCTTGATTTCAGACCCTGGATACAGGGGGCATCTGGACTTGACATGAGGCGCTGCTGAGGATTGCATTGTCCAGACACTGGTCATGTAGAGGTTGCAGCAAGCGGTACTGATGGGTCTGAAGGTTTGGCTGGTTCTGAAAGGATGAATAGAGGAGCAGGAGATGGCAGGCCTGCACGGGAGGAAATAGGAGAAATGGAAATGCAATAAATAAGCCTCGCACTGGTCTCCCCCTGCAGCAGCGCCCCCAGTACCATCACACATGCACTCCTCGTCCCTTCCTGGCTGAGGTTCTTTAGCAAATAATGTTATCTTAATTAAAAATGCCTTAGTTTACCTAACTCTGAATGATTGTGTTGAATTCTGTTTAATATTACAGTTAATATTATTTTTATTAAATAAATATAAAGCTTAACTGTAATTTTGTACGTAAGCCACGTCAATATATTGTAGATTAATAGCAAAAACTGTTAGCTAATATTTATGTCTACTGTAATGTTGACTCCTATCCTATCGCCTGGCTCTGCCAATGTCGCTGATCGAGGACTGTCCTTTACTGTAAAATGATAATAGCTTCTAGTTTACTATTTATAACTGACGTTACCGTCCATACCTAACTGCTTGTGTGCAGATGGTATACGGAAGTCCGAGGAGAGTGAGCGCTACACGAATCCGGCCGATCCAGTCTCGTCGCAGAAGCAAATGTAGCATTACTGGAGACAACTCAATAATACAGCAACCACAACAAGCAGCACTCCTTGAAAGTAACCAGGAAGTGCACCGCCTGGCGCAGTGACGTCGGCAAAGGGGTGTGGCTACAGCTGTGGCACTAGTTTCCATGGTGACAAGATTCTGTCTCTCTTAAATAAATGAAGGTAAAATAAATAGATGGAAAGGTCCATTTTGTATGGGATGTAATGAATACCCTATATGTATTTCTATAACTCATTACAAACTTAAAACAACCGACTCATAAATCTATACCAGACTGTCTATGATCCATATATTGAATAATACACGCATACACTGTTAAACGTTAAATTAACTTATAAACGTTAAATTTCTTTGTAAATGAGGATTAATTATTAACAGTTTAGTTGTTTATTAGGCTGAAAGTAGAAAATTCAAAGTTGTGACTCATTGTCACAAAATGTGCTAGGATGAACAAATATGAAGAAAGGACATGTAGCAATGTAAATCATTTGCAAAAGTTATCTTACAGACATTGAATTGAATTTGTAAATGTGTTAAAACGTTGACTTATCAAAAGACAATAAATACCCATCTCATCTGTATCTATTTTGCGTTAAAGGTAATTGTGACTTGGAAAAACGCAAAGGCCTTTGAACGAAATTCTTAGTAGCTGAAATCCACAATTCTAACAACGGGTTTTCTCTTTGCTACATCATCGATTCATTTTAAGGTATCTAAAATATAAGCCTGCACAGTAGGTACACATTCTTATCGTATAATACATATTATGTATTAATAAGTCATATAATAGAATGTTATAAAATATAATATTACATATAATATTATTTATTATCTTATTTATGTGTTTAGTTTTGTAAGTAATGTTAATCGCGACACAGAAAAGTCCATATTCATGTGTAGGCGAAACAAAAACGGCCTGTGGGCACTAACATCACGCTAGTGGGTCCCACAAAGTGTACACAGCCATTTAGAAAACAACACTCATGGTATAGGGTGGATAACCACAAAAAAACGATAAAATTACAATTTGATCAGTTGATTATAAAGCCTATTATACTTGTCATACCAGGCAGCATGCAACATATTTTGGCACGCCCACTCGCGGCTGCTGCGTGTTTATTTGGCAGGTTGCGCTTGTTTTGCTCTAACATTGCAGCTAAATAGGCGGCGCCTGTAGCCAGCTGACACGACTCCGCCCAAACAAGTCACTCTAGTAAACATATCTAACGCACCGGTATTACCGTAGTTTGGCACGCGCATTTACGCTCGGTACTGAGACCAAATCCGCTCTCGCGCACGAAATCCATTTACTCTCCAGTAGTAGAGAGGCCCGTAATCGAGTCGCTTTGCTCCGTCAATTAAACAATCCGTTCGGTTAAAGCCTCGGACAAACGTTACACCGTGCTGAGAGCGACGGTGGTGACTCGGTGAAACACACTGACAAGCAGGAGCGGTTTGGAGAGGAAGAATGGCGGATGCGAGCAGCACCGAAGCGGTCGGGGCCCTGGACTCCAACAGCGCTGCTGCTGAGGCGGCTGGCACGGTTGCGCACGATGTACAGATTGATGTACCACTGGATGTACCGCTTGACGTACCGCTTGATGAACCGCTTGACGTACCGATTAATGTACCACACGATGCACCGCTTGATGTAGCGCCCGCACCCGCGGGACCCAGGCTCGGATGCGAGTCCGTGAAGGGCCAGATGTTTGATGTGGGGCCCCGCTACACGAACCTGGCTTACATCGGGGAGGGGGCTTACGGAATGGTTTGGTGAGTTGTGCGTGTCTCTGTTGGGCCATCGTAGTATCCAAATGAAAAGTGCTAGCTAACATTAGCTGTTTATTAGCAAATGCTGTTCGCCAGCTAGCCTTAGTTGTTGTATTCAACAAGCGTTGTTCAGTGAATGTGAGTGCAGTCACGGTGTATGTATGTATTTAAAACAGCTGGCCAACATTCAGACATTGTTGAACCTTAAGGCAGCCCGTGTTGTGGTTAGCAGTTTAGCTGACTAGCTACAGGCGTGGCTATGAGCTTTACAGGAAACAAGATTGGGAGTGATTGCGCAGGACGTAGTTTGCTCTCCGATGAGAAATCTTTTGCAGACTGCATTTGACCGCAAATATGAGTTCGTTATCGCCACAGCCATTCTGTACGCCCGGCATAAGTCACCCAATCGCATTAATCTCTACTTGAATTCTGTTTGCCGAACATTCAGCCTGCACTAAAGCTGCTGCAGAGGATGCGAGTGTGATTTGTCAGTTGTAGCGAGGCCTTTCCTCGTGTTATCGCTGTATGCGATCTTCAGCCTTGTGTGGACGTGTTAAGCAACACTGTTGCACACGAAATCAATGCCAAGTCTTTTCTACCGAGGCAGAACTGTGAGCGCGATCAGACGTGACAGCACCGCGCGTCAGTGCAAAGTGGATGGTAGCATGAGAGCTGGGCCACACACATCCTCCACTTACAGTTAGAAACGGTGTGTGTTTGTGACCGCACGTCTTGTGTGTTTCATCATGGTCATGTGATCCCCACTGTTGCAGCATTTGGTGTTTGTCAACATTGTCAACACCCACTGGTTGGTACAGTGAAAGAAAACCAATGGAGAGTTCAATTGTAAGATTGGCACCATCTTCAAAACAGTCTGTTCCTCACTACCCTGGTGTACAGACGGTTTGTTAAACATGTGAATTCATCCAATGCATGCATCCAGAGCCGTTTGTTCATGTCGCAGTATTTCAGCCATTGAAGAGGGTTCACAGACATGTGAACATGCCTAGTTCATGCAGTGTGTGCAATAAGAGAATACGCTTTTACCAATAGGAGATGTAATGTAACTGTTGTTCCTGTTGAGGATGAGTATCTGTGTAAAAACCTAGGCCTGGGCGATCCATGATGGGTTTCATAGGTTTTCATCATTTGGGCCTTGAAAACCTACAGGGTGATTCTCAGTAAGTAAAAAAGGGTCCCAGAAACGCACTATTCCCAGCTGCTCTCAGTACCGCCTGGTCTCCATCTCCGTGTTCACCTACACTGCACCTACACTCAGGCCTACACCTAGAGTGCTTCGCCACATATGGCTGCAAAAAGAAGTGACACATGTGCATCTTGGCAGTCTGCAACGCCCTGTTGGAGCTTAGCATTAGCCCAGTTTCTGATACTGGCATTGTGCGTGAATTGTGCAGTGTGTAATATGAGACCGGTTTTGTGCTTCTTTCCACATCCACCCTCTCCAGCTCTGCTATAGACAACATGACAAACCAGCGTGTAGCCATCAAGAAAATCAGCCCATTTGAGCACCAGACGTACTGCCAGCGCACACTGAGGGAAATCAAGATTCTGCTGCGTTTCCACCATGAGAATATCATCGGCATCAACGACATTCTCAGGGCACGGCACATTGACAACATGAGGGATGTGTATCCTTAAATACTTCACAGGAAGGGGCTCACTGCATTTGTCGGCATGCTGTTCGTGCACATCTAACAATTATAAAGGATTAAGCTTTTATTTTTATTTTAAGTTTGTAGTGGCTGCCATACTGTAGTGCAGCATCCAAATCACTTTTATTAAATGTCAAATTTCTTCGGGTTGAGAAAAGCACCAAAAAAAGAAACAAGTTTATTGCAACAGCTTTGTTTGTTAATTTTAGGTGTGTGGCTTTGAGAATTGTGCTGAGTACACCTGACTTAAAAATGTATTGAGGCAATGTGTCAGCATGGTGAGGTTAAACCAAACAAATAAGATAAGGAGTTATTAATCCAGCTTCCAGTCTGCTATACTCTTGCCATAGAGCTTTGAGATCGCCATATGAAGTAATTTTTATTTATATAGATGGATGGATGTTGAAATTAACTAAGACTGTGTCCTCTTAGTGTCCACTTTACCCAGTCAAACTGTTTATTTAGTGCCTGGATGATTGTTCCAGTATTTTGACTAGATTTAAAGCAACGTGGCTGCTGTTATCGTTAATCATCGTCAGTCATTAGTCGGGTCCTTTTCAGACTGCCTAGGCGACAGTAGTGACCATTAGCAGAGCAGCTATCAACGGGCTGCAGGCACGGCCGGTCAGTGAGTTGTTTCTCTGTGAAAAGCTGCTTTGTCCACTGAAAAACGGAAAGAAAATGTGTGATGTCCTTGTATTTTTGTTGTCTTGTTCGATCTCTTTAGTTGCTCCACGTTGTTGTATTGTGTCGTTGCTGACTTGGGATGAATCCTGATTAGGGCAGATGTAACCAAATCCAGGGACGGCACCATTCTGTATGTAGCATTGCACCACTAAGGTCTCTTATATCAGCAAAACAAAGAGTCTACAGACATGCCAGCAGCTCTGTTTGGCACAGTGGTGCATTAAGTGAAATGCTAACATGCTAATGTTAAGGAGGTATAATCTTAACCATCTTCACCGTCTTAGTTTAGCGTTTTAGCATGCTAACATTTTCTAACTAACCAATCACAAAATATGGACGGGAATTGTATTAATTTGGCAGGTTAACCAAATCAGTATTGGACAAATTGAAATTTTAACCTGATTTGTAATGCTAGAGGAAAAGTCAGGATTGCCAAAGTTGGTACGGTTCATCCTCTGGAGGATATGAATGTGTGTATCAAATTTCATGGAAATCAGTCCAGTAGTTGTTGAGGCATTTCACTCAAAACCGTGGTGGCATTAGTCAGGGGACCAACATTAGGATTCATTCTCTGGGGACCATGAATCTCTGTACACGATTCTGTGCCAATCCATCCATTAGTTGTTGAGATATTTCAGTCTGGACCAAAGTGGTGGGCTAACCATCAATGCCATTCCTAGTGCCATGCTGCTATTGTGGATTAAAAAAGTACACTCTACTGCAAAAGTTTGCCAAAGGACATTTCTCACTATTTGTGCAGATGTTTTGGACTCTGTTGTTGTCGTCCTCCTTGACCCGCATCCTTCCAGCTACATTGTGCAGACTCTGATGGAGACGGACCTGTACAAGCTGCTGAAGGGCCAGAAGCTGAGCAACGACCATGTGTGCTATTTCCTCTACCAGATCCTGCGAGGCCTCAAGTACATTCACTCAGCCAACGTGTTGCACCGTGATCTCAAGCCCTCCAACCTGCTCATCAACACCACCTGTGACCTCAAGGTCAGCTCAGACACACACACACACACACACACACACACACACACACACACACACACACACACACACACACACACACAAACACCACTGGTGACAACTAGGCCACTGTCTCTATTTTGTCAGCAGCCTGAA
>JAVQJD010079860.1:0-22674 GCA_036023655.1 Nannoperca australis
CACACACACACACACACACACACACACACACACACACACACACACACACACACACACACACACACACACACCTTAAACATGGTTAGAATTACATTTAGACAGGTGTATGCGAGTCTGTATACCTGCATGTTAAAGTTGTGGGGCAAGTGGTTCAAACTGGGGTTTCCATGCCTGGGAATGTGAGCTGGGTAAGCAAAGCGGGGGTCCATGGCCATTCTTTGGGCATACATGTGTGGACCGTGAGGACCAAGGGGACCAGGTGGACGACGGAACTGGAAAGACAATAGAGTGAATTCACTATAAAAGTTTTTCTACCACATTTCAGACAGAAATCATGATTTAAAAAAACTTAAATATTAAGGTGTTTGAGAATATAAAAATATTGGGAGGGACAAGGGACAAACTAGATACATGGGTTTTTAGAAATGCACAAGCAGAGTTATCCTGTGGATACCTGTTGCCCTGGGTGGTACATGCCCCTGATGTCTCCTTCATGGATGTGCTGCTGGCCTGGTGCGAGGTTGTGGTGGTGAGGGGGGCCATTGGCCCAGTGATGGTGAGGAAGTGGTCGTGTTGGTTTGCTGTCCTCCTCCTCTGAGAATGTGCTGCCCTTGCCCCCCTGAGAGTTTCGCTTACGTTGGACTTGCTCGGTGGCCTTGATCAGACTTTCCGGGCCCAAATATTTACTGCCACGATTTCGCTTTTTGTCCTTGCGCTCCTTGTCTTCACTGCTGATGTGGAATTCCTCATCCGTGTCGCCATCCTCTGATGGAAAGTGTTTTAATAAGGCCCGGCTAAAACAACGTTCTAGAGACTCCGCCATGATAGTGTACTCTGGAGAAAGGAAGACATAAACATCAGTGATTATCACTCAAATAATAGCTTTTCATCTCCATGCTGCAAGTCACTCCCTCCTTTTCACATAAACACAAAACTACACCCCCCTCCATCTCTCAGTCATACACTCACACCAAATATGGATACCATGTACCCACAGACACACACTTGTTCCTCTGTTCTCAGCCCAGCGCTGGCCGACTGACCAGGTCAGAGGGCGTAGGTTGACCCCTGCTGCTCCAACCCCTTCCTCCTCCTCCTCTTCTTCCTCCTCCCACTCCACCATGGGCCCCCTTGCCACTCTCCTCCCCCCTATCCCAGGGGAGGGTATTCAGTTGGATGGATGGCTCCAGACAGGGGGCTTAGGGGCTGGAATGTTTCTCTGGCACTGCAGGGCTCAGATCCCCCTGAGCACTGGAGCACAGCTCAATCACTCCTCATTAATCACTGTCAAGGCTGCCCTGGCCTCGGCCCCAACACAGTACTAAGTCCGGCCCCCTTTCTTTTGCGGTCTCTCCCACTCTCACCCCGTGACTCTCACCCCAAAACTTCATAAATGCATTTCTTTCTCGTAATATACACCAACTGGAATGAAATTTGATGCATTGGTCTGATACTGAAACCAAATTCTGAATGGAGGAGGCAGGATTTTGAGGGGTGGAGCCGGTTTGTGTTGTGTTTGTGCAACGGTGCTCATTTACCACTGTCTTCTCCATTGTACTCGACGCAGTTTTCAAACATGAGCTTCACGTCTGCAGCAAACTCCTCCTTAGCAACGTACTCCCCTTCATTGAGCTTCTTTTCAATGGTGGACAGGTCCATGGGAGTCTAAGGGGATCAAAAATGAACACAATCAAATGGTAATACAATATAAAGATGTGAAACTCACACAAACACAATATCCAACACTACTGCATGTCTTTGGTACCTTGATGATCTCATGGTAATTGGGGGCATACGAGTCGTCCACAGGCTCCAAGAAAGGCCAAGCATCTTTGTGCGCTTTCAAGGCCTCAAGCACTGTACAAGAGATTAAAGCAGATCAGACATTAGAGCAAATGATAATGCAGATTGAGAAAAAGCAACAGCCATGATTCACCACTCAGTAATCATACCTTTGTATAGTGCAGTGTAGTCGTCATCAATTTCATAGCTGAAATGTCAAATATACAACATGTTACAAACGATCAACCTCGAGTCATTCAAGCAGAAAGGTGAAATCTGAAATCCAATGTTCAAAGCCTCTTACAATTCTTTATTCTTGCGTGTTCTGTGGACAGGAGAGGACGGCTCCAGATTCAGGAGTTCAGGTGGCAGGTCTTTTCCTTGAGACAGCAACCAGGCCCTTTCCTCTCGCATCTTCCGCCTCTTTGCTCGCTCTGAGAGGGAAGGGTGGACGGGGGGGTCAATTAGAGGCACAAACAATAAAAAACACCAGTCTCGGGAGGCTGCAGGCAAACACTGTTTTAATTGCTTTTTCATGCTTTTGAGTTACAGTTTAAATTACGCTTGCCGCCCATCGAGGCTGTCAGGAGAGTCAATGAAAACCAGGTGTCCATCAGAGACACCTCAGATAAGCAGAAAGAGGACAATTCGTCAGCCATCTTTTCTTAGGCCCAGTTGATCAAAAGAGCAGAACAGAGCCGAGAGAGTGAATAAGTATCGCTGCTTTATCTTTTAACACGAGAGGCCTGCCAGACCCCCTGCTGGGTGGATTAAAGGAGGTTTGAGGGAGGATCCCACATACGCAATCCACACAGAGAGCAGACCAGGTCCTGCTGTTCATCTATAATACATTAATGAGGCTCCTCCACTGAAGCACAATCAGCAGTTCATTAACCCTTGACAGATGACATCAGAAGGAGGGAGAAAAAGAGATGTGATCCTGTGATTAAAGGCCCTGTACATTCCCTTTCACAGTCTCTGTGTACTACACATAAATCTGAGGGCTTCGGGTGCTGCTATGCTACTGCAGATTTTTTGATGCATTAAGAGCCGAAACGCAACATATGAGATGTGAAAGTCTGTGCGTGGGGTTCCCTTTACAATCCATTCTGCCCCCGACCTGCTGTCGGACAGGTTGCTGATGAAAGAATTAGTAATTATTGCTGCAACTTGGTATTTGACTTTTGGCACTAAGGCTTGGCTTTCTTCACTAAGATATTTATTTTGTAACCTTTCTGCATTGACTAGCAGACTTGTACGTGTGTGCACTTGCTGCAGTACAGCGGAGATATTGTTTACATCTGAAAATAAGGCTACTTTTTGCACAAACAGAATCTTCCCATTTGTGTTCCATCCATCTACACGGCCATCCATCTTACCCTCCACAGCTTTGAGCTTCTCCATCTTTTCTCTTTGTTGTTCTTCCTGCAGAATCCTTTCCTCTTCTCGGCGCTGCTCGGCCAGCAGGACCTGCCTGTCCAGCTCTTCATCTTTCTTCTTCTCCTCCTCTGCTATGGCCTTCAGATTGTCCTGAACACATACACATAAGCCTATTGGTATACTCTGGACTCAAGGACAGCTTGTATATGAATATGTGGAAGCTCTATTACTACAGAGAGAGGACCAAACAAGCACCTCAATTAACCATTGAGTATTGGTAAATAAAAAGAAAACATAACACTACAGATTATGTCTGTAAATTGGATATTTTATGACGTCTTAGTGTCTTTTCAGAAATGTAGCTACAGCAGTTGTATACAAGCAGTGTGCAACACTATCAATAAACATGTACACAGATAAACACACACACACACACACACCTCCTCATCTCGGTTGATGTGTTTTTCAGAGAACCGTTGTGACGTGCGAACTGGGGTTGGGTCCAGTAGCTTCTGTTTCTGCTCTCGCTCCTGAAGAATAAAAAAAAAAAAAGAAAGATGAGGTTCAGCTTTGTTCCTTACAGCCATTAAAGGCAAGTGTAAATAAAAGAGCACCTCCTATCACTGACAAACCAAGTAGCAGTAGATGTCAACTAAAGTTATGTTGTTTTTTTCCTGTTAAAGATAATTAAATTTTTCATTATTCCTGGTTTATTCCCTTCTAAAATTCCAGCTGTTATTTACATTTTTATTTCCATATGTGGATATGCCTTTAAATTCATACGGTCCACAAATTACTGATTGAGTCTTCAAGACAGAAAGACAACAACACACAAGCCAGCACGCTGACAGGCCCTGGGGAGGTGTAGAGGAGTAGTGCGTATTGAGAGGTCACTGGCTCTCCCCTCCCCCCAGTCACCCTCTCGCTTCTGCTGCTTGCATTCCCCCACCTTTCCATGGGGGCGACAGCCAAGCAAAGTCAATAAATAAACAAACAAAACCTTGTGTGGCCGTAATGACTCCACGAATCATATGTAACGATTAAAGAAACACAGAAGGTAGTGTAAACGCATTCAATCCAGTTGAACAAAATGCACTACACAGTGATGTGACAAGACCAATCCTGCCACTTGTGACCACGATTATTTTCAGTCCTCCAGCATCAAATACAGTCTGCAATATGCATTGCAGTCCACATCAATGACAAATGAGTGATCCAGATTTAGCACACAGTAAAAGGGGGAAACACCAGCCAACAGAGAGCTCTAAGCAGATCCCTTGAAAGCCTGTCTATATCAGCGACAGGCCTTTGCATCTTATGTCAGAGTTCATCAGGGAAGCCGGACTGTGAATAACTGTCAGCCCGGTACTGCCAACATCACAGAGATGTCAGGAAACAATCACAGGAGGCCTAAAAATGTATCCGCAGCTGTACAAAGCCTGTGTATGTGTGCAGGTGAGGAGGAGTAAGAGGAAGGAAAATGTGGGTGGGGGGATGAGAGGCAGAGAAAAGCAGGGAAGGGAGAAAAAAAAAAAAAAGACAGATGTTCAGGATCTGATCTACTGTGCCCTCCACAGCTCTCCTGTCCCTGCCCCGTCTTCTCGTGAAGCACTGGCATATCCCGGGGCTCCAGACAATTCCTCCCTACATTTCCACCAGCACTAACCCCCCCCCCAACACACACAAGATAGAGTACCTCTGGTGTCAACACTTAGAGAGGTCGAGCGAATCCTGCAGCACAGCAGAGCTGTTATTCAAGAGGCTCCCATCCTGCCTCAAGGTGAGCTCCCGCCTGCTGTCAGTGCCCCATGAAATGTCTGGTGACAGACAGCAGCCTGAGACGTGTGGAGGAAAGGATTCAGGAGGCTCCGCACACTGTGTATTTGACACGCTTGTATGCACTCACCAACGTAAAGACCGATATATTTATGTACAGTACACTTGCTATGCTATGCTTTTCTTTCATCTATGGCACTGTAAATTTAATAATTTGGCATTTTTGGACTGTTGGTGAAACAAAACCCCAAATTTAAAGATGTAACTTTGTTCTTTATACAAATTAAAAGGATTAAGGGAGATTTAAAGCTTTGTATTAATCAGACAGCACTCAATAATGGACAGATTTAAAAAAAAATAATGTTTTATAGAGCTGAGGTGACCAAGAAGTGACCAAGAAGTGTTTCCCTTCTGGTTGCCTAACATACATTTAAATAGACAGACTCTGTACAGTACCACAGTGAAATGTGGCAATGTGTAATGTACCTATGATTAATACGCAGAATATTTGGTCTCCTGCTGTGTGACATCGGTGGAACTTATTTGCATATGACAAGAACATTGTGGCAACGCACTTCCCTTTAAATGAGTCTGTTCTTTGAGCAAAGTATAATTAGTATGTTTTTCCCCCATACTGTGATCATGTCTGATAGAGATCATGTAATGTGGAAAGAGGGGGCCCTGTTGTGTTGTAAATAAATCTTAGAGTCTAACGCTCTGCAGTGGAATTTCACACTTTCAAAAATCAAACAAACAAACACAAGAAGCTCCTCTACTGATCAGCCCAAAGCAAAAGCAACATCTAGTCATACATTGTTCTGCTGCTTTCATTACAAAACCGCCAGAAAGCTTTAGTTGTATTCTGCATTGAAAAAAACCTATAGATAGAAGCTCCTTTTGAGTGCCGTGTTATTATCAATGAAGGACAAAACCACATTTATCTACTGGTCGTTTGTGATACGTGACCGCTCTGCCAGCAGGATTCTTTACTTTCACTGCTGACGATGATGGAGAAAGGCTGTGAGGGGTTTCTATGGCAACAGTCAGTGCTGGTTATATATCACAGGAGTGGAGAGAGCCCAACCATCTTTATACAAAAAGGTAGATAGGATGAAAACAGCCCTACTTTACTAGCTGTAGCATTTAATGACTGAAATGAATTCCATATAGAAATAAGTCGGAAGGAAAATTCAGTGGGCGTTGTTGCATTTGACTCATGCTTGCCGTGAATACGGCAACAAGTGTGTCTATTATCTTCCCCCGAAGTACTTAAGCCACATTCCAAGAAAGATATGATAGACAAATGATCATGGCCCCAAGGAAGCTCAATAAAGCTGACTACAGAACGTGTGTCCTCATGTCTCTAGTTCTCCACAGCCAGGCTCAAGTTAAACGCCCGGGGCAAACTTCATTATCACGCTGTGCAAGCATGCACCTATGCAACCTATGCATGCACAGGCCGGCTTTCCTTCATTTCACCTGTCCTGCAGCTGGGCCCAGTTACAGTGTCCAGGATCATCAATAAATCTCCTGTATGAAGACTGGGCTCAATCTTTCAAGCTCCATTACTCAAATTATTTTTTTATATTAACACTGAATCAAAGGACTACCTGTAAAGTGAAAGGGGTTGCTTGTAGTGACAAACCCACAGAGAATTAGCACCCAGCTCTCTTAAATGCTTACGTGGTAGTTCCTTACAAATAAACACAGACGGCTGTCACATTCGCAAGAATAGGAAGCAAAAATGACCTTTGCATTTTCAGATGTTAACGCTGGTTCATCTACCATGGTTGGACTTGCCGTTAATGAGCTGGTATGCGGTCATATTGGTCTGGATAGAAAGCTGACAAACTCCACCCAGAAGACATTGCTGTAATGGAGACTAATAGCAGTAGTCTCTCTTTGGTGTCTGACCTTGTGTTCAATCATGCTGCTGATCTCGGGCAGGAAGTTCTGGCTGATGACACGGTGGAGGTGGCGGTCCTGCAGGGAGGTTTTGTCCTTGATGCTTTCTGCCAGAATGACCCATTGTTCTTCTGTATCACACACAAGGGACCAAGTGCCGCGCTTACGGCCTGGTAGAAGCAAAGAGGAGAAACGTAGGCTGATTCATTTGAGGGCAAACATGTTGCGACAATTTAAAATCAGTGGAACTGGTAGTCAGAACTTCAATTAATCACAAATGCACAAATTCCTTGATGCAGTCAACATGAAAATTAAAAACTGCATATATTCATGAGAGCCTCTCACCTGAGCTAGGGCGGAGATCTTCCAGCCCATTTTCAGTCTTCTCTTCGGTCACTTCCCTTTCCACCTCACTGGAAGGTAAAAAAACATTGGAAAATATTAGCTTCAAAACATTCCTACAAAAGAAAAGAGTGATTAAAACGAGATGAAGATGCAATGGTTGATGACATTTAGGAATACAAACACAAAATGCTATTTATATGACTGCTTTAATATATCCATGATAATTTCCATGATCAAAATGTTTCTACTATCGGCCAGAAATTAATTTTTTTGAATAGGTTTTACAAACGTGCAAACCCTAACACTAACATCTGAGCACTCAAAGACCACGTGGCAAACAGCCAATGGCATCTGCTGTGACAGTTAAACACATGCTTTGTTTTTATATATAATCCATACATCTGTGCAACACATACACAACTACACGGCGATATTTCTCTGTAAACTGACAACAAACTGCACCTTAGCTCAGGGTCCTCCAGCTTTTTCTTCTTTGGTGGTCTTCCCCTCTTCTTTTTCTCTGGTAATGTTGGTTTAGTGCTTTCACTGTTGGAAAAACATCACGAAGAGAACTCTTTCAAATGATAGCCTTTTAACAAGGGTAATTAGCAATAGGAGACCTCTATAATGAACGTTTAATAGGCCATTTAAATGAGTGTCAAACTATTGCAATTACACATTTCCCACATGCACTTGTTTAACCACATGTTGCACAGTGCCCAGTGGTATTTACCTGAGTTTCTCTGGTTTCCTCTTGACCAGCTCTTCTTTGTACATGCGAGTGCCGTAAAAGTACCAGTAGAGGGCTCCATTTCCATCCTGCCCCAGCGGTTCCACCCTCAGGCTGTCAGCATCAAGCCCCTGGTGGGGGTGGGGATGTGTGTGGGGGGCGGAGGAAGTGACATTACATTAATCAAATCATGTGTAGGACTGTTTTTTTTTTTTTAACTCATCAGTCATTAGTGGGTGATGTCATTCAGTCCTTTTAAGCCTACACGGCTGTGAATCATACCCAGACATGAAGCGCTTTCACTAGTGCATTCATAATCTGTATCTGATCAATCATTTAATTTAAATCTTATCTCATGAGAAGAGAGTAAAATATATTAGAGGAAAATGATTAACTGACAGACAGCATGGAAGTAAAACTGTCATGTTGTCAAGTTGCACCTTAGTTGATGTACCATAGCAGTTTCACCGCTAGCATTCTGTCACAAATGTAAATGTAAATGAAAACCTTACTGCTCTTCTTAAGGCCAAAGTAAAAAACACTCCAGAAGTGTTATCAAATGATTAAAAGAATAAAAATGTATGTTTACGGGTTAGAGTGCACTCAAAACTACTTCTACTGTAAAAGGTAAAACTAAAGTAACCGCTTGCTCATGTGCTAACAACATGTGTTAATGAGATACAATGCTTAAGGCTAGCTACCGTCATATTTATGTCTGAAGTAACTTATGTAGCTTCACTGGTGTTTTAGCAAAACCTTAAATCCAAGTATCACAGCCCACAACCTTGTGGCGTTGATTTCAATTAACTTGGGACAAGGAAGAAAACCTCAAAATCAAGTATAATGCACAAAACTATTTTTGAACAAACTGCCTGCATGAAAATAAAATGCGAGAACTGTTGATCCTTGTGGATGCGTACCTTGAGCAGGTCAAACACATCAGCAGCATCCAGACGGTAGTCACACAGCCGGTGCAGGAGTTCCACCTGAGTGCGAGGAGGGAGATTCTCGAAGGGGCCCTCTCGGAGTGGGTTGGGCTTCCCTTCCTCGAGCTCCCACCGGTAGCTGATGATATCGTCCAGGTAACTGCTAAATGCCTGGGGGCTAACGGGCAAAGCGACAAAACAGAATAGAAAAGGAGTGAGAGAGGCAGCTGCTGTCTATTTCTCAAGACCACGTAAATGTGTGCAGCATGAAAACATTTTCAACAACTCTTACAATATAAATTGACAAGTTATTTGGAAATATATGCCAGCAGTGCAAATTCATTAGAAATATAAAAATAAAAATAAACACTTTTGCACTCGCTCAACCGTACCACTATCACTTACAGAAACCAGCAACTGACGCTCTTGTGGCCGATGTATCATTATGTTATCACAATTATCTTTTGTTGTTGAGGTCATCTCACTGTCACTGTGTGCATCAGTGTCTATTAGGCTCTACTACGCTTTTGTTTTTGCTGAATCTGCACAATTAGGACAACAACAATCTCTTTTATTCTCACCACTTGAGATCTTTCCTTTTTATTTATTTATTATTTCCTAGTACGGAAGGTTATAATGGAGTCTGTGAGGATTCTCAGGTCGGTGGTGCAGAGCAGATAAGGTCAGACTACGTGGGTTTGGTACATTGCACACATATTGTGTGCCGTTATTGTAATGGTTAATTCCGCGGGTTGTTATGGAACTGATGATTAGTTAGATTAAGGCTCTATATATAAAGCTGATTACAATATTTCCCCAAGAAAGGTTAATGATTAGTTAAACCCCTGAAATTTTGGATTCATTTATTGGACACATTTTTACTAGACAATGAAGTTATAAAGAACATAATTATGTACAAATGAAAATGTTTACAAACTCTGATTTGATGCTTATTATAACGAATAATACACAACAAACCAGAGAGAAGGGTATTTTTTGGTCCATTGAGATCTGTCAGTGTGGATCAATGCAACCAATTCAATTGCAAATGCTGTGTGAACATTGTAAAGCCAACACACATGTTTCAGTATCAACTAGCATCCTTTTGTAATGCATAGCTGAGAAAACAAACAAAGTTCAAACTACCATAGTGGCGGCGGAGGTGGGGCTGAAGAAGAAAAAGGCTTGTTTCTTTGAATGGGCGTGGGATTGTATCCGTGCTATGAGTGGGAGCTGGTAAATAAATGTTGGTTCCGGTTCAGGTCTGGCCGATTAATCTGTACCTTTCAGTTCCAACTCAGATGAACAGAACAAGAGCTTGGGGCAGGGGTAAGCATCTTTGCAACGGCACAGAGAAAGAGGGACAGGGGAAAAAATGGCTTATCTTGAAAGAGCAGTGTGCACTTTTCACACAGCTGCAGCCCCCCCCCCCCTCCTCACTACCCCACCTCTCTCCTACTTTCTGTCCCTCGTTCTCTCCAACATCACCCCCCCTCCTTTCCCCCGCTCCGGCAGAGCGTTTAACACGTGCGGATGAAAAGGGCAGCCCTGTGAAAGGCCAGTGCTGAGCAGCCACCCCCAGGATGCCAGCGCCTGTCCAGTCCAATAAAGCAGGTTGTCCGCCTGTTATCGGTTGCCTGGGTGGAAAAACTGGATCACTCCTGCCTCCCTGCTTATCGGTTCACTGGTACCACTATGCTACTTTCTAATGATGGGGCTAGAGCAGGAGGTGTATGAAGGGGGAAGCCCTGTGAGAGATTAAACATATCTGGGGATTTGAATAACAACCTCTGCTACATACTCACTTTATCCCATCATCTGATCACGGGGGAGAGAAAGGTTTCAGTGGCTATGCTGTTTATATAGTGATGGTGAGAGTGATAGTAGTAGAGCATGACTTCACCACAAAACGTAAGTCACCATATGGTGAGTAAATTCGGACTCCTCAGCGAATCACTGTGCTGGTGACTCAGACTTCCTATGAAGGCTCCTGGGTGCTGTGACTAATCTGAAGTAGATGGAAATACTGGCTTTATTTTGACAAATCAACTGGGGGAAAAAAAATGTTCATTCATTCTTTTAGTGGAAAAGAAAAGTGGGTGCGCCCTAGGTCTGTAAAACCTGATTCAACAATACAAGTCAGTACAAGCCGGGTTAACAATTGATTGAAGCACATTAAACAGTACGATGAAGGTCATCTTGTATCATTTCCCTTGATCAAAGCCTCCTTTTGAATGCATGGTAACTAATAGAACTCTTCTTTTATGAAAGCACACCAAAACACTGCCTTTCAGTTGTTTTATGATAGAGTTGACATTGAAAACTATTAAGTACCTAAAGCTAGCACTGAAGATCAAATGTTCGTAATTTATTGCCAACCCATAACTATTATACCATTTTAAAGCAAAGTTCTTGTATGGCTGCTTATGTTTAAACAACATTTAGAACTTAAAAGAGATTTTGTATATTTCTCAAAGAAAGTATTGTAGCACAACCAAGAAGAAGGTATCATATTGGTATCTTATCACAAATTATTCCCAGCTTTATTGGAGAGAACACACAACGCACCTTTAGCTTACTTACTGATGAGATGTACCAGGAATTTCAGCCCACGAGCTGACCGTTTCCTGACCGTTGCCCCAAAACTCAGGTATGTATAGATTCAATGATTAACTTTGCATCCATAGTGACGTCAATGTATTTGTAAACAGGCTGTCATATTTGCATTTTTATCTATCTGCACTTGTTTCCAGTTTACTACAACTTCTCCTTTGACCACAACTTAAAACCTCATCCATCTGTTGTGGATGCCATTAAACAAGAAGGCCTTTGCCGAGACACCGGATCATTTTTTGTCATTCTGTAATACTTACGTTATGTCTCTGCGCTGGTAGCATCCCTGCAACAGGCAAGCAATGAGGTCCCCGAGGAAGCCCAAGTCCTGCTCTGACAGGGCTTTCTCCAGCTCCTGGACGCACACAACAAAAGGAGACAGCAGGGTCAATGCACCGTACGAAGAACTTGAACAGACCACAGATATCGGTACAAAAGAATAAGACATTATATTAGTGAGCGTGTTTGACACTGTTGGTATTAGCGTAAGGTAAGCTGGTAGAGGTAGACAGCAGGAGGGATGGGTGGAATTTTCACGCAGTCTGATTTGGGCTTCTTGCTTTGCCAGTGGTTGTTTGGCTGGAGCCGGGGGTTCAAGTTCAGCCGTGACCCCTCTCCTGCCTGGCATTGTATTTCAGCCATTGAGGTTTTATGAAGCGTCAGTAACCGGCAGAGCAAACTCTAAAAAGACCTGAAAGCACCAAGGAGAGACGGCAGGCAGCAGAGGCCTAGAGCTGCAACACAGCCAGTGTAGAACATTATATTAAAAAGAAAAAAATTGGGGGGGGGGGGGGCTTTCACCCCCATTGTCTAAAAGTTTGGGGGCAAAAAAAAAAGTAATTAGTGCACAAAGTTGCTGTTTTTAATGGAATAAGCCCAAAATAAAATGCATAACGTTACCGTAATCACCAGCTTCAGTAAATAAAAAGCAAGAATTGTGCCAGATTCAGTCAGGGCGGGCAGACAAAATAAAACAGACAGCAAAACCGCAGCACATCGCCTCCTGTCTGAACAGACCGATTGGTTAACATGTGCACCAAAATGTCTGAACCCGGTTTTATTTTCTGCGGGTGGCGTTGGTGACGACCTAGGATTGCTTTCTGCGTCAACAGTTGAAGGTTTTTTAACGAGGTACCGGACTGTCGCAGCAGCTACTTGACTGCAGGATCCCCTGTGCTCTGCCAGTCAGGTATGATGGAGGAGTGTGAACAACAGCGCTGTACGTGCATTAGAGACAGAAATTGAAATGCAATGAATTGAATGAAAATAAAAATAATGGTTAAATGTAGGGTTAGAATATTGGCTTAATTGATAAATCTTATTTTTTTCCTTGGTCACGGTTTTTAGGGGCAAATCTGAGCTGTCTTCTGCCCTTTGCCCCTGCTAATTTCCGATGCTGAACACAGCCATGTGTCCCTTCCTCTCCTCGTCTGACCAACCAAGACACAGCACCCCACACGGCTTCCCAGTGTGCACTGCTCTCCCCAACGATACCCAAAGGCTCTGGAGTAGAACACAAGGAGAGAGAACAGGAGGCTGAGAGGGCAGAAATGCAAATGCAAAGTGCTCCGTCAGCCAAGTGTCCATTTCACTTAAAGCCTTTTGCAGGATGCAAAGCAGCCTCTTCAGAAAAAAAAACACGACTGGCTGCAGCTGACCCCTCATCACCCCTCTCCTACATCTTGCGCTCTCACCAACAGACTTTCTCTGTGTCACTCGTCCTCTCTCTCATAAACTTCCACAAAAGTACTACTGCAGGTTCCAAGATAAAAAACCAAACACAAGTCAAGTCACAATTATCTCAAGGACGAGGAGGAGGCACGTTTAATTATTGTGCGCTCACTCGTCTCTCCAGAGGAACCTGGTTGTGCTCAGGGGTCAGCAAAGGTCAGCGTACACACCTCCCGGCCATGGAGAACGACGGAAGCCAGGAGCCAACAAGTCAGCTCGCAGTGAAAAACAGAAGAGGAGAGGAGAGGCAAAAGGAGACTGAGAAAGAAGTTGAAAAACAGGATAAGATTAATGTTTCGGCTTGAGGTTAAAGAGAGAGTGCGAGGGAAAACTCGAGGCAGCCTGCCCCGGACAGAAACATACCAGGAGAGCAAGTTTGATGACAGGAGATACAAATCAGCTATGTCATGTCATGACTCAAAGGAGGAACAGTTCATAAAGTTTCATGAAGACATTCTGATGAGCAATTTAAAAGCCGACAGGCCTCTCTGTGGCAAAGTAGATTTTAACCGATTTTATTTCATAATTCCACAAGACTTAAAAACAGGCGGACCGGAGGTTACGGAATAAAACCAAGAGCACACCGGATATTCTAAGCCTTAAGGTAGCAGGACATCTCATGTTTACCAAACACAATTCCTGTGTTGCCACGGTAACTATCAAACAACAACACAGCAACAGGTTGAAAGGTTTGTGCCTCAGAGAAAAAAAGACCAACAATGTCAAGAAACATACGTGCTGATGGTCGGGTGGTCAATAAAAAGTTTTAGATGCCACTGATTTAGATTTCTGCTGCTGCACCATTGTAACACCTTTCTCACATTTTCCCCTTAAATCTTGAGACTTGGGTTGGCATACCTGCCTAAATAGTGTACATCTAGCCTAAGACAAAGGAGGCAGAGCTGTGACAACAAACAGACAGAGCCAGCACATGTGTCACGGCATGTATGCTATCCAGCTGCAGCATCATTAAAAAGGATGGAAAGATAGTGTGTGCATCCCTTTGTGTGCAAGCGCATGTGCGTGGGATGCCAAGAGATCCTGTGTCACGCTCCCCTCCACTTCCTGGTCCCCTGTCAGGGAGCCTCTGGGCCAGAGTGAGCACATCCATCAGAGGCAGGCTGCACTTTGATCACACTTCGAAAAAAGCTGGGGGCCAGGGCCGGGAGAAGAGCGCAGAGTTGAGTGCAGCCAGCGCAGCAGAGTGGAGGGCTTGCTACAGCCCCCTGGATTAACACCACCCTGCTCCACCTTTGAAGTGCCACACGGCATCTCAGATGGCAGAGGGAAGGGGAATTAATGTGGTGTGCGTGCACTTTCTTCAGCCATCCATCCATCCATCTGGCCAGCCGCTCCCTCTGTGGCCTGGTGCTAACACACACTCAGCTTGATGAAGGGCTACAAGTGACACTGGACATGTCATGTGGGAACCTTTCCCCTTGATAAGCACATACATGCACGCACAGTAGTGACCACACTAGTACACTACAAGGACATGACCCACAACCTTTGACAAACAGTCAACAACAGACAGAAACGCACTTTTGCCGACATTCATTCATACACGTGTCTCAGCAGAATAAACAGCGCAGTACTTTGGCTGCTTCACATTAATGATCAATGGGACTCAAAGATAAGCAAGCTGGATAAGTGATAAGCAATAAGGAGTATAAATCACAGAGCTAAGCTGTCAAATTTATCGCTACGCTACTGCAGTGAACAAAAAACAGGCTACACACACACACACGCACAATTGGAGGGTGAGTCAAGGCTTAGTCAAAAGGTGTGTCATCACCGCAGCCCCTCTGTGGGCCTGGCTTGCAATCAGCAATTCACCCTGAAGGTATTTGCCACTTCTCTCACCCGACAACCCCCGCTGTTTCTCTCTCTGATTCTCTCACTGGCTTAACCTCTTATTCCTCTCTTCCACACCATTTTCCTCCCCCTGTCCTGCAGCCCCGGTGTCTTTGGAGGGCCTCTGAGGCATTCTATTATTCCCCTGACAACACCCTCGCTCAACTCTCCACCCCACTCTTTTCCCCTCTCTGTCTTCCTTATCTCTCCACTCCCTTCTCACATTGTCCCCCCACTCCGGCCAGTTGCTGGCTCCACTGTAACAGACGACAGCGCAGGCTGTTCATAGTAAAGGAAAGCGATTCTCTCAAAAAAATTCATTGGCATGGAGGGAAAAACAAAGCAACACCCAGACTGAAAATATCCACTCAAAACAACAGCACGGTCTCACCTATCCATCTATTCAACAGAACGGCAAGCGAGAAGTAACACCTGTGGTGTCAACACTGCTTGCCACTTGGCCTTTTCTCTTCCTCGCAAGGCCCTGTCACACCTAATGTACCCTCAGTAATGCTTTAATATTATCCTAAACCTATGTGACCATTCACACACACACTAATATAGATAATTATTTTGTTTAAAAAAACGTGCCAATATGGAGCTTCAGCTGGATTTATACTTGAGCACGGAGTCTCGCCACAGATGCAGTACCTACAATGGAGGTTTTTATTTCTACTTTTACATCCTGGTGAGTGTGCACCTCCTTTCACTACAGAATATGAAACTATTCAGCGGAGTCAGAGTTTACTTTCTTTTATTCACTGTGACAAAGAGCAGGGTTCGCAGGGAGCAGAACGTTTACAGTAGAAATGGCTTTGCTAGATGTATGTTGACTGCAGAGTATTGTCTTCATCCCAAACAATCTCTACCTGCATCAGAAGGTTGTAGGAAAAAACATAAGCAGCCAATGCTGACCAATCACAGTTCTCGTGGCCCCCATATGGTATCTCGCTAGCCACAGCCACGATTTTGAAAAGGCGCACATGAGCGCAGCGTAGCCTCAGTCTGTAAAAACTAACTTAAGCAGTTATGTAATGTGGTGGATGATAGTCAAATAGCTTTAATTATTACTACCACTGTGTTATTGGCATCCTATTCTGGCAAACTAATTTCAAAATCCCTGCAAAGCCTGCAGGCACACTCTTACCACACCCCTCAACTTGCCATGTATATGTTCTATTATGGGTGTAAACTATTTGAGGCCAACCTCATGCAGAGGAGTCCCTTTTAACACTCCAGCTACACTGAGCTGGCATTGTAAAAGATTTGTTGTCAAGTGACTTCAGGTGTCTCAAGGTCCAAGGACTAGCAATTTATCTTTATCTTCATTGGGGACAAATTAAAACCACTCCTTTTTTGCTTTGCTTAGGCTGAACCCATAGTAAATATTACATAAACAAAATGACAACGCGAAAGCAACGCAAGTGTCCAAACGAAATCATTTTCTGATCTGGTGCCTCTCACATAATGTAGACATGGGCAAGCCTGCATAAAAATATCAATTTCACTCAACATTGGGTCTCACTTGCATGTAATATAGGGAATAGTTCTATTGGAAAAAACTGTGTTTCACACACTATTTGTACAACGTGTGTGCATGTAGAGATTCATATTTTAACAGCCCATGGAGACAATGAAAAGTCCTCTACTATCCAGTCCACAAACAACATGATGAAGTTTGTCAAAGTCAGGCAGGATTGAAGTAAAAAGAACTTGATACCGTTTCCTCGAACTTGTAAAAGAAGTCTCACGTAGCCTTTGAACACTGTAGGATGTCAGAATCAGCATATGAAACCAATAACACCCAACTGGCAAACAGTGCAGAAGCTGACCTGCACTGAGGGCTTTCCATATCCCGCCTCCCCTCTCTGGATGCTCTGCCATGCTACAATGTTCTTCAAACATCTTTGAGATGATAAAAGCTCTTGCACATTAGACTTTGGTCTCCTTGTAGGTAACTCCTCATTCAGACAATCACTGACTGTTCTGTCCGAATGGCTCAACATGCGGCTCCTTGGTTAAACGTGGGGCGGACGCTTGGCTTTGGTGACCATGCGTCTTTATTAGGCGATACTGATGTCTAAATGTCATTTCACTGTCTTCTAAGATAAAGACAGAGAAAAGAGAAAGACAGAGGGGAGAGGAATGGAAAACATGCATAGCAAGCAATAAAAGCGCGTGTATGGTCAAAAGAAGAGACGTAGACTGAAACTACTTGGCACTAATCAGATGTGTGTGTGATTATATGGTTTACCTGTGAAATGTGTGGCCCTACACTGCAGACTGGAGCCTCTAGCTAAAAGGTGACAACCAGAGAATAACTTGTCTCATAAGTGCAGGTCCAAAAACGGGTTGAACTTTCATTCAGCAAACCTGCTTCATGTTCGCATCTGTTGTATGAAAGAGGTTCAGGACAAAACTCTAGTTCTCTGTTTGACATGAGAACCAAGAGGGTAAATGTTAGACGTGAATCAACTGAGGGGAGGAGAGGACCAGACTTTTCAAAAGAAAGGAGACATCAAGGCTAAACTGACTTCAAGGCAGAATAGACCATCTGCATTTGAAGATAAAGTGAAATGTGCTTTTTCTCTGTGCAGCGGACACATCATGTGTCCGAATTCATATCTTTAGAGAGAGAAAAACGGAGATAAAATGTGTGTGTCTGGCCAATGCAAGCTGCAAGTGAAACAAAGAGAGAGAAGGGGCTGTGATAAGCAGAGCGGCAGTGTTTGTGTCAGCAGCTCCAAGGTTGTGGCAGATCCACAGAGCCTGTGGTATCAGGGGGTTGGCCTCTCTGGCTACCCTCACAGCAGACACTTTCCATTCCACTGTCGTTAACTGCTCCTCCGGGGTCTATATCACCAACAGTTGGAGGACGTGTGCATGGCTAGCTGGAGGGGGGAAGGGAGGGCCTGTTTGTTGTGTAAAGGCTCCTCTCCTTAGCTTCTCTCTTTATTTCTTCCTCCCCCACTCCCCTCCCCTCCTTCATCTCACACATGGTTCCTCCAGGAGCCATCATCTGACAACACCCTCCACCCCCACATGTAACCACCTCCTGCCACATGACAAACATGCACACGCAGCCATAACACCACAGGAAAACGCCCCCGCATCCTCAGGATGTACCGTTCATCTGATCATCAGAGGAAAGCATCAACATCTTTGAGTTGCTGCCAGACACATCTGACTGACGCATCAAAACAACAAGTTGTTGGCTGATTTGCCTGCATCGTCAAGTCTTGATTTATAACGTGTCTGTTTGAGCCAAAGTGAAAAGCCGTGTCCTCCACACCTACACCTTAGCTGGCGTGTTGACACATTCGAACAATTGGAGCCTCCAGGTGAGGACGCCGTTTGTTCATGAAAATATGTAAACAGGAACAACAACTACAGGTTGATCTAAATGAGCTGCACTGCCATGTGGGAACGGTGACAAACAATGAATCTTGCTCATGCACCACACAACTGTAAGATCAGTTTCTGCTGAGTTTTATTATAGTGTCAATGTCAGGGCCAGCTGGGACAGGTGGCTGGGCTGTATAAAGGGGAGGTGGAGGAGACTTAGCCTTGGCCTAGCTCGCTGGCTATGTGGGAGAAGATCATTAAGAACAGGAGACAAGAGGCCACCCAGTGCAGCCCAGCGCCTCTCATACTTCCACTGACAGCTCTGAGGAAACCACATCGTCAACTTCCCCTCTATAAAATGGAGCTTCCTGCTTCTGCTGCCATCCCAGTGGTCCCATGCTCCGACAACACAAAACACACACACACACAAACAGATCGTTACAAACTCAGCCTGCTGGCCCTGAGAAGGAAAAAAATTCCCTGACCAGTGTGGCTGTGGACGACGGAGGGAGGAGTCTTGAAATGGAGAAAACAACATGCGGCAGATGGCTTGCAGCCTTGGAATTGAAACACAAAGAGATGATGAGGAGGAACTGCTACTTGACAGGAAAGAGAAAAAAAATTCCAAACAGAAGTAGTCTTTAGTGGCACACTAAGAACAGAAATGTATCGCTTTCCAAAATGTAAGTTACACTTTGGAGACACCGCTCAGTGGCAGAGACTCCTAAATATTTGAGAACAGGTGGTGCAGCGGCAGCAACACCTCTGACTTGTTAGTGCTGTCCAACAAACAACTGGCTGTGTTTGCAGGAGAGAAGCCTGCCCTAGTGACTAATACATTTCAGAAGACGATGGAGTGTGTATGCTGGCTGAACAGCTGTTCAGGGCTTGTATTCTGGTTGTAGTCTTTGCACTGTTTTAAGTCCAACATTTAACAGACGATGTAAGATGAATCGGTTTATGGGTCTTGTTGGTCCAAAGGCTCAATTGCCCCCTAATTTATTTAAATAAAAGACCTTCATTGATGCAAGCTATGCAGATGGCGCCAGCAAAAAAAACAAAAAACAGTCTGTCTGAACTTTTGCTGCAAAGCAACATTATCTGGTTAGGCTCTACGTTGGCTAATAAAATGTGCACATTTTCCTAGTTGATTGCTTTGGAATGTGAACACTGCATGTCTGTTTATCTTGTGATTGTTGTGACCAAAGATAAAATAGTTGGCCTCATGATAACTTCATAGAGTTGTAAAATCTGATAAGCCTTTAATTTGTCACTAACTGAAATTTTATGGATTCCACGTCCTTGTTTCACTAACACACCACCAGCAGCACAGCCCCCTGCGATGTTTTAACACAGAGCTGTTTGGTTTAAATTCCCACCTATTCATTTGAATTAAGCCCCTGTGTTGAAGCAACAGGGATGCAAATGCTGGACTGGAATCCAGAAAAAAATATATATATATGGCCAAAAAAAAAAAAAAAAGGAAATCATCCGGCAAAAGTGTTAAACCTTTTGCTCTTTTGCTGAAACACATTGCAACATCCTCCGGTAAGGTTTCGCGTTGGCGAATTAAATATAGTCACGGTCTCATTCCAGGTAGATTACTTTGTAACATGCTATATTTCTAACATTTACCTTGCAATCATCAGATGCAGTACATAGTCATTGTTGCATTGATACCTCGGCCTTTGTTTTTCTTTTTTTAAACGCAGGTCTGATTTCAGACTGAATGCCCACTCAGGTCTAATATTTCCAAATGACAGTGTCATAGGTCCGGCAGCAAGAGGTGAGGAATAACCTACACATTTTGAAGCAAACTTTAATACATTTAGCTTGAGAACACTCAGTGTGCCAACCAGAAGTCTTTATTTCAGCCTGTGGCTGCGCCTGTGGCGTGCCAGTCTGCCCCCCCACTAAAGCCTCACAGGTCCACACCCCTCCTACGTGTCCTCGTGCCAGCTGTCAGACAACTCTGTGGTCAGCATCGCTCTCAAAAATGTCAACTCGTTTCCGAGTTAAAGCTCCCTCTCTCTTTACGTCATACTTTCTTGCCTCCTCTCTGTCTCTATATGAACAAACAACAAATCTCTCTCTTTATTACCTCCTCTAACACCAACAGGCTAAACACATGTGTTTTTCCTTGCCACTATCGCCTAGTGCTTGCTCATGGTGGGAACTGTTGGGTCTCTATAAATACTGAGTCGGTCTAGTCCTGTTCTAAACAAAAAAGTGCCCTGAGATGACTTTGTTATGATATTGTGCCATATAAAATTGAATTGAGTATATTAGCCTAACCCGTGACTCCAGTAAGTTTTCCAGGGCTCCCACTGGCTGAAACCTGGTTTGGTGAAGGGTTCATCACTTGGTTTCTCTTGCTCTTCTTCTTCACAGCCAGCCGCTTAGGCGTAGAGTGAGAATGCAGCGCTGGAGGGATGCAGCCCCAGACTGGAGACAGAGAGAGGGAACCATGGGGAGCTGCAACAATGGAGCTGGCTGAAACAAACCCCAGTGTTTGTGCCCCTCTGCCTCCCCCTCTGTGCACACACTCCCCATGTGAAACCATCTGATGCATGTACTGCTGCTCTCACTTGTCAATCACAACTGGGGGAGGGGTAGCAGCCTCTTACAAAGCCCACCCTCGCAGTGCATGCAAGAGAGGGTATTAAAAAAGACATGCAAAAAGGTTTTTGATCTTTGAGGGGTACTCGCATAGTGTGGAAAAGTTTTGAAGGCATTATGTGTGGCTTGATCTGGGAAGGAAAGTGTCAGAGGTTGGTGTGTGTGAGGCTGTAAGAAGGGCTGAGCCGGGGATGTGTCAGTGGGTGGGACAGGGGGAAAGAAAGGGATGCGAGGGATGAGTGAACAGTACAGATCTGGGATGAGAATGGATCATTGTTGTTGTGGGGGGGGGGACAACAATCTCCATCCCTGGAGTTGACAAAGGAGGTAAAGCAGCCATGGTTGAAGGTATCATCAGTGATTTAAGTCACAAACCACTGATCCCCTGGTGATGATGGTGCAGATCACATTAAATAGCTTCTTGGGTGAGGTGAAGCTGGATAGAATATCTAGGGGGAAAAAATCACCAAATTCAAGCCTCTGCTTGCTTTTGCTAGTGATATCCTGCCACATATCTTCACCCCAGCCGTCCCCGGCACTCACATCAAAGCCCCCTAATTGAGCCCAGACAGTTTTTGTTGATGATAATTTTATAATCCACAAAAAAAAATGGGAATCAGCAAGAGTGTGTGTCTGTGTGAAGTTGGGCCATGATGGAGCAACACTTCAGCCTTGATCCTATTCTCCCTGTTAATCCATTTGCTTTCTAGACAACAGAAACAAGAACGTGCTCACAGGCAGCCTGCTCTCGCTTATTCACCAGATCTAATAGGACTAAATCTTCTTTTACAATCAAACGAGGGGGGATTTACAAAAATAGGAGCCCCCTCCCCAGAAGGGCTGCAGCAGCAGCAGCAGCAGCTAGCACCCAGAGAGCCTCCACCCTCCAGGGGAAAGTGAAAGAAAGAACCACCATCTGGGGTTTAGTCATGGTGATGCCAGGGGCTGGGGCTCAGGGACAGGCAGACTGCTGGGGCTCGAGAAGGGGATGGGGTAGAGGGACGGCTAACGGGTATGGGGTAGTGGGACACGTGAGTAGACAGAGAGGCTAGTTCTTGCAGGAGGGGTTGCAGGAGTTTGGCAGTTATTTCATAACAGACAGCGACAGAAGCAGAAAGAAGATCTTCAAGGCTCTGCACACCCAAGCAGGTGCTTTCAATAACTCCAGCTGATTGGACGTCTAGTCAGGTTGAAGTGAGGTGTGGCTTTGTTGGGAATCACGTGATGCCACCAGCTCTATGAACTAACAACGATGCACTGTGTACATTTTTCCCACCCAAACAGGTGCAACAAAACTAACAGGATATGAGAGAGATGTTAATCAACGACATTCTGCATGCAAAAACACAATCCTGAGAAGAGGTCGAGTCAGACGGCATACATGAAAGCACTTGTGTGGGAGGACTGTGGGCGTTTGAGGAGCAAATACTGGGGAACTTTTAACAGGTTGTGATCAATACAATATAGAGGTAGGAATAAAAGGGATAAATAAAAAAACTCAAACCGGCTGTTAAAACTGGCTGCCAGAGAGACCAATGGTTAGACAGAGAAAAATAATTCTATTTCCAGTGTGAAGTGGAAACAGAAGCCAATTTTTCCAAGTTAGTAGCTTTCATTAAGTCTTTGAAGCAGGTGTAAATGGGGGGGGGGGGGGGGGGGAGAAAAAAA
>JAVQJD010079863.1:0-13179 GCA_036023655.1 Nannoperca australis
CTCTCTCTCTCTCTCTCTCTCTCTCTCTCTCTCTCTCTCTCTCTCTCTCTCTCTCTTTCTCAACACATGACTCATCAGCACTCACACTCTACCACTGACCTATACCTGTCCCACCAGTGTCACTGTGTCAGCTGACCCACATTCCCACTGATCCAGTCATTTACAGGCTATGACCCGAGCCTTTTCCACAGCAGGAGGCAGGTAAATGCTGTTCTCCCTGAGCTCGACTGTTAACAAGTGCAGGTAAATTGTTGTGAAACTGACATAGATACTGTCAAATACCCTTGTCTTCTTTTCCCCATAAATTTGTTGTTTTCAGCTGAATTAAGCAAATCCTTATGTTAATCTTTTATATTTTATTTTCTATAATTTTTTCCTATAAAAGCATACAGTAATTTTGTGCCACATAAAAAAGAGAGGATCTATATCAGCTGGCTGAGCTTACCGCTTCAATAATTTATATTCATTAGCCTGGACGCTGTTTCATCACATTCTCATTTAAATCTAACGTTTCAAGGGCTTATGTGTTTTGGGCTAATCATTGATGCAAACAAACAAAAAATGTCATCTCTCCTCACTCCTCAACTTTTTTCCTGCATATGCTTAGAGTGATAAACAAGCCATTTCTGAGCAGACTTGGTAGATTAACATCGAGGCACACAGCCAAGAGCACCATCTTTGTATTTTCTGCCTCTCTCTGCAGCAGAGTAAGGCATGGTGAAAATGTGATGCTGCAGGACCATGTGGGCTGCCATGCACAGAGGCTGTCACTGCATGCTCTCATTGGCTCTCAATGACATCATTGATAAGGAGTGAGTCATGCTCTCCCTCTCTCTCTCTCTCTCTCTCTCTCTCTCTCTCACACACACACACACACACACACATATAGTAGAAGCACATGTTAAGAGGGCTGCAAGATTTAACAGACTTCCTTAAATAAAATGCTGCACAAAAACTGGCACAATACAAATGCACCTTCTTTATTTTAAAGCCCCGCTCTCTCCTGTTCTGCCCCCTCAGGTAAACTAAAGGATTTGAGGCTCCACTAAACAAGCAGTGGCCACACCACAGATCAGATGCCAAGTCAAGTAACTGCAGTACATTTGTACATCAAAGAAAGACAGAAGATCTGATTATGAACAAATTAATTAGGCCAAACAGACTGCACTAGATAAGTCAAAACTGCTTAAAGCAAAACTTTGCATATGACACAGGTTACACACAATATTTGATCAGCCGGGAAATTAATTCAATCCTGTTATTAATTAAAAGGTAAAGGTTTATGAAGTAGTGATGTATAGTGGTATAGCTTATCAAGAAATATTAATTTGAACATTCAGTTATTTAATGCAGTGAATAGGCTAGTGGTCATGTATTGCCAAAAACTTTGAAAATAGTCTGTTGTTCATGAGGTGCTTTTGAGTGTGTTTCTGTGAGTTCAAGTAGATGTGAAAATGTGAAGTCAACTCTGCAAGTCATGCCGTCTGTTTACAAAAAACAGGCTATGTCAGAGACTCTCTATCTATAAACATTTTAAAAATTCAGCCTGCTTATATTGACTTCATTTCTGGGGAGCAATGACTAGTGACTGACATGTTAAACTGGTAAATGACATGATCACATTGTGGTTGTCTCTAAACTTCCACAGTTTCCACAGTTTGGAAGAAACAATATTTGAGAATCCTCAAGAGCATTGATTTTTTTTAAGGTGTGGTTCAAAATAAATTTTTATCAAACCTCTCTTGATTTTGCTTTT
This sequence comes from Nannoperca australis, assembly GCA_036023655.1. Taxonomy (NCBI): domain Eukaryota; kingdom Metazoa; phylum Chordata; class Actinopteri; order Centrarchiformes; family Percichthyidae; genus Nannoperca; species Nannoperca australis. The sequence goes on from JAVQJD010079863.1 coordinate 1,757, forward strand.
TCTTAAATCAACTTTGATTACACATAAGGTGTGGTCAGTATACCATAAATAGCCATGCTTAAATGTTACAGTATAGGAACAACACAGCCTCTGTCAAGATAAACAATGGTGGTGTTTGTGTGTGTGTAAGTTGGTGGATGGGAATGGGGGTGCAGGGGGCAGTTCTGCTTCCAAGTGAGCAAGACCGCACTGCAAACAAGGGGTTGAACCAGTGCAACATCCCAGTACAAAGTAATATCACCTACCCATGCGGAGGGCCGAGGAGGATCATAAATGCAATATCCTGCTATCCCAGCGACTTTGGGCTGGGACGTGTCTTGTGGAGAGACATACTACACATTTTATAATCCTCAAAGTGTCTTCATGAGTTTTAGATTTCCAAGTGTGCCTAAAATGCATCCTGCTTGGCACTGCTGCTGCTGAAGTTTAAATCCTCATGAGATGAGTCTTCACCTTCTCCAAAAGAAAACTGCACAGTCTCTCTTTTAATCCTCCTCTGCGTCTTAAAAGCTGCTTGATAGGTGACTCTGTACATCTTCCATGTGATTCCACATATTTGTATTTCCTTAACCTCCCACAGGAGAAAACGCTTTGCTGGTTAATCTGGTGTTAAAATCCACCTAAGGACAGATCAAAAAAGGAAAAAAAAAGATTGAAAGCAGTGCAGTTAAAACTTGATGTCAATGCAAAAAGTGTGCTCATTGCTTGTAAAATGAAAAAAGAAAATTAAATGATAGATTACATGATCAATGGCATCTAACTAACATACACTTTGGGTGTTTATATGTTAGGCTGTGTAAAAATGGGTATGAGCTGCATTAGTTTGAAATTAGTTGGGAAAAGTTGGAAAAACAAAGGTATCCAAAACCAAATATGTTACAGAATGCAAAAGTCATTTTGTTTCATAAAACAAAACTTTCCTGAAAGTGCAGAATTGTCTTCTATGTTGCCTAATAAAAAGTTTAAGGGTAGGGCTACTGTACAATGGAATGCAGCAAATTCAAACAACTTGTTTGACCACACCTTCACATGATGAAGAAAGTTTTGAAAAATCGTGTATAATACATTTGTTACATTTTTGACACACAATAAAAATCTAAGTGAAACTAATAAACCTCAAGTTAGTAACTATTTAAACTTGACATGATACCGCGGGTTTTACATATTCAAAATAAATGGCAAAATAAAAGCTTATTCAACACTTTAGAGAATAAACAACCAAATTCAAAATATTTTCATCTCGTGAAAATCATTTCAAGCGTTCAAAAGTTGTTTCCTTTTGGATTTGCGCTCCTTTCTGATGGTTTTCTTTGTATGGACTGAGAACAAAGGAGCCCTTACTGTAACAAAGAAGCGGCAGCGACTTATACCTGTTGCTCTGTTTCCAATAAACTATAACAAGTTTCTTAGTGATTTTCGAGACGGACCTATTTTATATACATATGTTTGCGTCCAAACAGTATTCTTTGTTCGTGCAACAAGTTTTATTCTGTGTCACTGGTTTGTTTCTTAGAGACTTTACACCTGATTGCATTGTTCTGAATTCCCACAATGCACTGTCAACTTCGCAAGATCGCGAAAACGATTGTCATAAAAGTACTCCACGAGGAAAAAACTATTTACTATTTAATAACTACTACTTTTCCAGCGTGCGTAAAAGGTAATTTTCTCCGCAAACTTCTGACAGGCAGTTGCTTTGTCCTGAGCGTCGCAACATCCCCAAGAGACAAAATTTCGGCAGCACTACAAACTCCATCTCACCTCCACTATAGCTCACTGTCAAATAATTCTAAGTATTTTATGTTGAGTATTATTGAGCGTTATGAAGATGCGTGCCTGAGCATCCCCTCAAGTTCTCTCCTCAAAGCGCCCCGCATCAGACAAAGGAAAAGGGGACCGCTCCTCTCGCTCTCTCTCCGCTCGCTGCCTCTATTTCTCTATGTCTCTCTCCCTCTCTATCCTGCTTTGTGCTCAAGTTTGCGCGCTGACGCACCAACTACAGCAGCAACTTTTAACTGGAAATACATTCAAAAATCGCTCCAGGGGTGCAAGCGAAGGCAGTGGACAACTCACCTGTGGGTGGTTTGCTCTGAGCGCTTCGCCGTGCGTTGCGGAAAAAGTTTGAGAGGGCACATCTAGCTTTGTGTTGTGAAGTCCCCCTTTGTCTACACGTGTGATAGATGGATGGGGCTCCTTTTGGCCGCGCCTAGTTCATTTCGCTCTCCAAAGAGTCCCGCCCTCTCAAAGTCAAACAACTATGCACAGTATAGATGGACTGTAGATATGTGTGATTACTAGGGAGCAAGGTGCTTAATTGTTTGGTTTAAGATTTGATTTATTTATTTATTCAACCTCACCAACTTCAGTTTATTTAGTTTTCCCCAAGCAAGTAACTGATCTAGGCTACCTAATCTATTTATTAATCTTATTTCAATTAACCTTATTTAATTCATTTTTTTAACATTTTACTCACTTCCATCTATTTGTTTACTTATTCACGCCTCTTTGTTTGCCACCTGCTATCTTGCAGGTTTTCCCCTTTGGGAAGTCTCTCTCCGTCCTTTATTCTAGTGGCCACTAAAAGCAACACATGAATTATTCTTTGCTTCCTCATTTCTTGCTTTTTCTTTCTTGTCTTTTTTTTCTCTGTGTTTGTGTACACACAGCGTGGCCTGGGTGACACAAACTTTCCTGGATGCACTGCCTGGAGACTACCATTGTGTCTGGGCAGCAGCAGCAGGGGAACAAAGGGAGAGACAAAAGAAAAAAGGTCTCATTGTTTTGTAATGCACAGTAAATATAATGGCAAGGAGCAGCTCTGCTGCTGCAAGGTGAATCCTCTTAAACTGAAAAGCACAGATGGAGTCAGTCTAGGTTTGTGAGGTAAAAGTGGCTTGTACCTTTTTATGTTTTTACATGTAACATGAATATTTTAGCAATAAACAAAATGATTTAATTACTTAGCCTAATTGTACTTAACTAGAATCTATAATCATCCACATGCATGCAAATGTAGAAGTTTTAAAAACTAGACTTGTTAATCAGTTTTAATTATCAGTCCAGTCTATTATTAACACCTGCTGCTAATTACAGGCATAAACCTGATTATATACTAAAATGTGATTAAACTGAGGACAATATGTACGGATCTTTAGGTTTTGTAACCTTAAGTGAGACAGAATGTCATGGGGTCAGTCTACTTTCATATGCATCAGTGTTTATCTTAAACAAAGCACTCTGTATTACCTTTTAGCAAGAACATTTCCTGCTATAGTAACACAAGATGTGAAAGTAAAACAAGATGCTTTTGGTGTTGGAATCTGTGGTAGTGGTGGTAGCATTTGGTGTGCAGGTGTGAGGGAGAGAGGGAGTAAAGAGGGAAGAGAGGGAAGCAGAAGCAGAGTAGGCAGTTGTAAGTCTACTTCTTTGTCCTGATTGTATTATTTTCAGGCCACACAAACAAATGTAAATGCAAATAAATGCAATGACACACATTCGCAAGCAGATAAAAATGTAATCTGTGTGGCCCAGCCTGTTATACTGCACTTGCTTCCAACAGACAGGTAGTTCTCCCACCTCTTGGCAGACACACAGTAAGTATTACTCTCACCCACGACTACCTGGATCCTGAAAACAAACCAGACAAACAAACAGGAACACTGTGTGTTCCAGTGTGCGTGATGTTTCTGTTTGCGCCAATGTAAGCCTACAGGAACATCTCAGATGCATAGACAGAGCAGACAGAGCAAGTAAGGTAGAGAATAGAAAACTAAAGATAACAGACACCACCACCAATGCGTCTTCCATTCATATGCCAGACAGAGAGAAATAAATAATGAAAAAGGATTGCTACTGCTCAGATGGAAACCTGTGTGGATTTGAAAACAACAGAAACATTTGGTGTTAGTGTAAATAAAGAAAAAGAAAATACGTTTTTTTGTTTTTGTTTTTTTAAATGCATAAAATAGCGAGAGGGGATAAATAGTCATATCTCCTCCATCATCACCACCACCACCACGACACCATCCACCCCCTCTGGGCTGAGTGTAAAACAGCTATATATACAGACAGGCAGACATCGAGATACAGTCATACCTCTCTCACCCCCTTTGGGCTGGGCTCTCATCCTCCCTGCTGTGGTTTTACTGGGCCAGTGACTCCAGCAGTCGGCCTGTTCGGCTCTGCCCTGCCTGCTGCCTGCATATCTCACACAGAGGAGTCAGCTGAGCCAGGCATGAGACTGCACACTGAACAGGCTACATACAGCTTAGAGGAGCTTAACACACATAGAGACGTGATGGAGCTTTTAGGAATATTTTCAGATTATACCACACACTGAAGATATTATCTCTTCGCATGATACATATTTATCATCAGGGTGTTAAGAAATAAAGTAAAACACACTGGGTATTTCAAAATGCATATTACTGCCAGCATATGACTGTGTTTACATTTAGTGTAAAGTCAGTAACTGCACGCAGCCAATTAAGCTCTGATAAAATGCATATATCAGCATATTGGTGTGATGCTGCAAGGGCTTGTTATAGCAGCCTATAAAATCAGTTATGGATTAATGCACTAGTGCACACTCATTGTATTCCCTCTACAGCTGCAAACAAGCACTGCTGCTTTTTGCACATTGCTGCTGAATGTTGAATGTACTGTTTACAATACAGACAGTTATGTGTTTTATCTGTTTGTGTGTCTTGCTTGTATCTTTATCTCCTTTACTGTCATCCTATTACTGTGAATGAGGACTCATGACACCAAGGCGAATTCCTGTACATAATATTTTATATTGTGAAAATAGCTGAACCTGATTTTGACATTACGTTTTTATGAAATACATACTAAACCTCTTGCTACTTACCTACTCATTACACACAGACAATTAAACTGCACAGGAGTGCTCATTTAAATGATGTTGAGGAGGCATTTGGCTATACTGTATTATGTGCAGATACACAGATGCACAAAATAATGAACCACTAATGAAATGGCTTACTATATTAAAAATTCTATGAAAGCACGTGCCTAAAGTCTTGCTATCTTAAAGTAAAATTGCATCCAATTACAATATTTAAAAATTCATTGTACTATGAACTGAAATAACCCCTGGTGTTACTACCATACATAATGGCTCCACATATTCCTAGTAATTTCACACAACTAATTAAGCTATTATGCAATAGAGTAGAATAATGCTAAAGCATTACTTAAAGGAAGGTCAGTCACAACAAATACATAAGAAATGGTTTGTGCTGCATGCTGAAGATTCCTTGAAAGTATAAAAATTAAGTATGTGACATTGTTGTTGATTTTACATTGTTGTTGTTTTTACAAAATAAAAACAAATTTTTTTTGTTGATGTATGATGTAGACGAACAGTGTCTGGTCTTACTGCAGGGATACCCATGTCATGTGGTTTAATTTTATGCATACAGACCACATGCACACACACAAACATGCACATGCCGTAGACAGACAGACATGCTTGTCAGCTACGCTGGAGGGCCCTTGGCTGACTGCTGCTAAACCAGCCCTTCCCCCACAATAAGGGTCTGTCTGGGAGAGGGGGATGGGAAATCATGACTGTCTGAACACCAGACAGCCAGCATACAGCACAACAAGCTAGAACAGAATAGAATAAAATGAATAAAATAGAATGGAACATCATTTTTCTGGGAATGAAGTCCATGAAGATTTGCATATTGAACTTATAAGTGTGCATTCTCCAAGAAACAGCCTTTACTACAGCTATCGCTCCTAATTCAGCCAATTAACGTGACTAGTATGTGTGTGGCTTTTATTAATGATGTAAATGGGCAACATTTTATTCTTCAGCAGGAATACATTTTAGGCAATTAGACAAACCTAAGCAGGCAACATAATTGGCTGCTCAGGAAGCACATTAGTAATGAAACAGTGCGGTTAGTCATGGGATGAAGATAAAACTGCTCACCTCCATCACTTCGTAGCTTGTGTAATAAAACGTCTAGGTGAGTGGATGCACTGTCTGTACAATGAATAGATATATGAGTAGTTTCCCCCTGCTGTGAAGCCTTATCCGGTCAGCATAGGTCAGTTTCTTTAGATGAGTCGGAGTATTGAATATCCAGGGGGTAATTAGTTGATGTTTCTGAAGGTACATATCTTCAAAACAAAAGATATTATGATTCTGTTTACTGCAAGTGACACAAAACTATTTGCTGTTTTCAGTACCAAAATAATTTTTTACATTATGCATAATGTATTTGATTTGTAACTCTTTATGCCACTAGTCAATGTTGCGTGGTTGTTTAAACAGACACATTTAGCTTTTCATATGTGAAAAACTGCAACGTAGACGAAAGAATCACATCTATTGTGGCTGTGCAGACACAGTCATTTCTAAGCTATGTCATGTCATATGGCCATATAATCATCAGTGTGGGACATCCAGGTCTCAGATCAACACTCCCCTACTAAGATACATTTTGGTTGCATGATGTAGATGTAGGCTTAAGCCTTATGGGGGCTTAGCTTGAAAACCTATCAAATATGTGTCCCCATAGGGTAAAAATAATCTTATTGATTTGCTCTGTCTGAGTCTATATAAATGCATTTATTTCTTGGCTCCAACATGGCGTTGTAAGCTTCCCAAAGGCTTTACAGAATCAAGACCATCCAAAGCCTACAGAGGGGGGGACCTGCTATAAGACTATTTTAAAGTCAGTCCTGACAATTGTACTGTAACTTGGAATAAGTGTGATTTTACATAGCTCAGTCTTTTCTATAGATGGGAATGTTTGCAAAGCATTTCTGTTTACTTATCAGTAACTAAACAAATGAAAAACAGAAAATATTATTTTTATTTCACACTGCAATCGCCACCATCAGCTAGTTTCCCTCTAAAGAAGTAGGTGGATATTGTTTGGGATGCAGTATACTGCCACATAATTGGAGTGGATTTCCCAAAAGAACGCTAGTCATTATTCATCCCATGTTTGTTGGTTATTCTATGTTTAACACTTTTAGAAACCAATCCATAGAGTAATGTTTGGTATCAATTGTCATGTTCTTGTACCCAGCTGAATTATGTGTTGCTATAAAAAATGAACCAGCTTTGATGGGCCTGTGTATTCTTGCTTTGAGTTCTGACTCTCCTTTTGTATTTTTCTAGGGAATCAATGATATGCTAATCAATGCTAAAAAGTTGGTAATGCCAATTAGGACTTGATGGTAACCATTTGTTTGTCAGAGATAAAAATGTTCAAGAATCAAGAAGAGAGTTGTAGAGTTTCAGTTCCAGCTGATATTTATTTCCTTCCTTGAAAAAGTTCTGTACACAAGTTTATATCAACAATCTGACAGGCAGTGAATGGACACAATTTAGCTGGCATGAGTTCCCCCCCCTTTCTTTGAGTCTCAAAAAAAGGGTGGTTCCTTTGTTTATGGCATGATTAGAGACAATAAATGATAATTCTACACAGCATATTGCACAGGATGGATGAAAAATAAAGTCAATATATTTAAAAATGCTTTCATATATATATAAAAAAAGAGTCCTGAACTGACCACCTTAAAAGTAAGTAAGGATGTGTAAAAGATAGCAGTTCTAGACAGTGCCTGTCCTCATAGCAACAACGTACATAAACACACAATCTTTTTGCTTTATGATACAGTCAAATATACAAAGATCGAGTTCACGTTTCATCATTTTTCCTCATTTTTTCATTTTTTTCTGAAAAACACAACAGCTAATAACCTGAATCTGAAATACAAATGCTATTCACCATGCCATAAAGATACTAAAACAATTATTAGCTAATAGTTAGCTGACAAGTAGAAAAGATTATATATTCAAATACAATGAGAAACGCAGTACATGTAGGTGTTGCGGAACTCAAGTCAGAAATTTGAATATGCTTGATGTTATCATCCTTATTGTTTGCTTGCTGTATTGATAGCTTGTTCAATCCAGTGGTTGACTGGCTAATTTGACATCAATTAATGAAAACATCAACAAATAAGTCAAATTTAAAGCTACAATCTCCTCATTGTTGTCATAGGCAAGATGTCTGACGGGAAATGCAAAAGCAAGTGGCTGCTTCAGATGATGATGCTGTTAAACCCACATGGTCCACAGGAAAAGCCTCTAGAAATAATGCATTCCTGTGTCTTTAAGGAGCCTGCAGACTGGCACTGTAAACGTAGAAAGTAGGCTGATACAAAGACTGGTGCTGCTTTCAAGTGCTGTCGGAAAAATCGTTTTTGCATCCTTGTGAGTGGGTGGTTAAGTATCTCATGTATGTACTGACAATAAGGGATGTTCTGGAATTGGACATCAAAAGAAGCATTGTCAGTATTTGCTGGTAAAAGTCAAAGAAAGTTTGCCAAATGAGTCAATTAAAACACCAATTAGGCCTACACACCTGGCAGGCATTACCTCCTCTGCTCTGTCAAGGGAGCTTGGTGCCTTAAATTTCCATAATTAAACAATAGGCACCACAGTGATATAAGGTCTGTTTTGCTGGCTGTTCTTGCAAAAGTACTTGAACAGGCAAAAAAAACTTCATAAGTACGAGCTTACCATGAGCACTTGAACGCAGCATAAAAACCAGCCTGCAGGGTACTAAAAATTAGGAAATCCAACACAGCTGTATTAGGCTACACACACCGATTGTTGACTCCCCCATTTTCTATATAGATTTGTACAAAAATACACTGAGAAAATAATCAAACTGTTTCCTCTCTTTTAAGTGTCCAAAAAGTGTGTACATTTAAATATAAAATGAAATCAAAAGTTGTGTGTTTTTAAAACTCTAGCCCTTCGCCTGAGAAGGAAATGTGACAGACACACACATACAGACAAACAACCGTGTAAGAAAAAAAAAACAGGACTAGATTATACAAGAAATAAAAAAATGATCAAGTCAAAAATGCTTGGCCCAGTATATAAATACAACATCCCATATAAAATGGCATCTGAATATGTGTACAAAACAAAGCTCAGAGGATGAAAAAGATCGGTGAGGATTTCTCTATAGCTATCATCTGAAATGAAAGAATTTTGGTCCTGAATCGAAGAGAACACATGTATAAAGTTCAGCACAGATTTGAAGTTGCGTTTGAATCCTGAAGTTTGAAAAATTACAACAGCTGGTGATTATTTCAATGTCCTTTTTTAAAGAGAAGAACCGAAAGCGAGCGCCACCTATCCATTTAAATAACCCTAACACTAGTTTTCAAACTGCTCGACAGTCTCACAGAAAATCGCAGCCCAAGATAGGAACAAAGTAGGCTATCATGCTTAACATGTTTTTTGCTTTTGAGAAAATATTCGACTTTTAAAAAACATCAACCCACCTCGGTTTCATTAAAAATCCCTCTCGGTGACATACACCACAATAAAAATGTCGCACGACAGTCCCGTTTCTGTACCTTTTTAGTGGTGAAGTTCACTTGGCGATTGGTAAAAAGTTGTGAAATGTCCCTTTTTTTTTTATAATCAGCAACAACATTGATTAAGTGAACGGCGGACCGCATAACGTGCAAATCAATCACAGTTAAGTTCAGTTCAAAAACAGTTCAGGACTGAGCGTTTCACTGTCAGGAAACCCAGCCAGTCTCTCCTTCTCTTGTTTGCACTCCAGCCACCTCTGGGGTCCCCAGTCCACTCATCCAATGAGAAGTAGGAAAAGCAAGTTATTCGCTTAAAAGTTTAGCTTTCCAAGGATTTGCAGCTCTTGCCTGATGTGGACGAGAAGGGTCGGGGGCTAGTTTCAGTCTGGTATAGTTATAACAAACTATTACGCCCCCTGCACCAGTAACTCCTGTTTCTGTTTGTGGTCATAATTTACCTGTCGTTTTTTTTTTTTTTTTTTTTGCCTTTTGATTCCTCAATACGTGAACACCAGGTTGGAGATGGTGGACTCCAGCCAGTCCCCGGAGATCATCTCGCTGACTTCGGGCGTGCAGTAGTCGGGGAACTCGAAGTGAGAGCCCCCGGAGCCGGACTCAAAGTTCAAATCCAAGTCCCTGTCCAGCACTGAGGAGCCAAAGCTCCCCAGTGACATGCTATCAAAGCTGGGGCTCGGGTTAATGTCGAGCAAGTCGTCCTCAAACTCTTCGTCCTCCGAGGAAGAGGACGAGTGCGACGAGGCGGAGGAGTGAGAGCCGGAGGGAGTAGGAGAGGAAGCCCGCCGACTGCTGTATGTGTGCCCGCCGTGGCGCTCCGAAGAGCCGCCCTGGCTGCCGCTGCTGCCGGGGGAGTCGGCTCCCTCCTCCCTGCCGCTGGCCGCGTCCTCGTACAGGCTGAGCGGGTCGCTGGAGTCCGCCGAGCTGCTGAGCGTCGGGCTAGCCGGGACCACAACGGAGGACGCGGGGCTGACGCTCAAGCTGGCCCCGCTGCTCCCGAAGACGTACACCCGCTTGGGCTTCTTGCCATCCGGTATCTGCTTGGCTGCTGAGGAAACGGATTTGGACTTGTAGAGAGAGTTGTGATGGTGCTCTGACGGGTGCTCAGAGGCAAACGATGATGCTTTGGTGCTACTGCTGCTGCTCCCGAAAAGTGATTTGTGGGGTTTGCTGCTGCTGGGTGATTTGGATCCATTCTTCCTCGAAGATGAGGATGTCTTAGTGCTGGTGTTGTTAGAGCTACTGTTGAGTTTCTCCCCCTTGTCTCCGTTACTGCCAGGCTTGGAGGCGCTTGATTTTACCTTCTTCCTCGGTCGGTACTTGTAGTCGGGATAGTCCGCCATGTGCTTGAGCCTGAGCCGCTCCGCCTCTCTGATGAAGGGGATCTTGTCGCTGTCTCTGAGCAGCTTCCACCGCTTCCCCAGCCTCTTGGAGATCTCGGCGTTGTGCATGTCCGGAGACTGCTCCATGATCTTCCTCCTCTCTATCTGGGACCACACCATGAACGCATTCATGGGTCTCTTGATGTGGCCGCTGGGAGTTTTACACCACGCCGGGTTCTCTCCCAGCTTGTCCCCGGCGGTCGAAGACGCCGTGGAGCCCGGGGAGAGAGGCGACGCGGCCGGGTCCAGGTCCATGCACGCACCGGAGTCGGAGCTCGAATCCCCGGCGAAAAAGGACAGAGCCTCGGCGGTGCTCTCTGTGTGGCTCATTTTTTGCACCATGCTGCCCGGTTATAGGCTACACACACAGAGGGAGAGCGGAGTTGTTGCTCTTGCTCTCTCCCCCTCTCTCCTTGGTCGTCCGATTCACTTTAAAGCAAACTCAGCTCTTTTCTCTCCCTCTTCGCAGTTTGAGCTCAGTAGCCTAAAAAAGCGCAAGAAATGATTCACTCCTGAGATGTGAAGTAAACTCGATAGCAGTTCAGTCCAGTGTAGCCTTAAAAAGGCTAGATGTGTTATAAAAAAAAAAAAAAAAAAAAAAAAAAAAATAGGAAAAAAAGTTTAATTTCCAGGTTCTGTAGG
>JAVQJD010079867.1:0-33072 GCA_036023655.1 Nannoperca australis
GGTGCTGAGTGACATTAATGAGAAATAAAATGAACTTTTTTGATTTTAGCAAATGGCTGCAATAAAACAAAGAGTGAAAAATGTAAAGGGGTCTGAATACTTTCCGTACCCACTGTATACATTCAAATGCTGTTTTGAGACATGTGACTACCTTGAAATTGCATCAGGGCAGTGTGTGACCTATTTTACTGTAATGCTATTTAATTCAACTTTTCTAATGAAACCCTCCAAGTATTTTCCCCAAGCCCAGCCTCTGTGGTGAGTTTGAGGCTGTCCATAATGAGGTGTGGTCCTCCAAAATGACTTATGGCACTTAGTTAAAAAGGAAAAGAATGAAAACCGAGGGGGGGGGGGGGCAATGGCCGTCAGTGCCATAGTCAATGGTGTCTGGATTTTAGGACAATCTGTCAAGCTGAACCTGAGTATAACAACTTTGATATCTCCTTCCTCCCCTCCTCTTAAATGTTTTCACTTTAGTGTGCCATAAACTTGTCATCTTCATTCCAGTGGAGCTGTAATTTGCTGAAGTACACGTACCCTACTGTAGTCTCATGTTTTAAGAGACTTCAATTGAGACTTTAATCTCCAAAGACTTGGAGATAACATTGTAATGTTTTCAATCAAGGAGCATGTTCTCTTTGTGTGATCTGTGATGAAGTATTGGATTTTACACTGCACCTTTTAGCCCAACTTCATCCTTACTTTTGATCATTAGCTCTGTTGCAGGGGGTTCTGCTTTGCAGTTCCTTGGGGCCTTACATGCTTGAGAACATAAATGTGCCACCCTTGTACACCATTAAATATCCTCAACCCATGATGTTGTTTTATGATTAAATGTTGTAATTTATCTTTATGTGCTGTGAACTTCCCCTCTACGTAACTAATTTACAATGTTATGTACTGATTTCCTACATTTTTCAGAATGCCTTTAGACAATCCCCAGAGAACATGATTCAACTTGTTCCAACTACCAGCAAATTATTGTTATGTGTAAGAACACATAATGATACCATTTAAAATATAATCAATAATAATAATAGCACAACATTTGCAAGATTTTCCAGTCAAAAGAAAAAGTGAGTCATGTCCCGTGGTCAAAAAGCAGAATGTAACTGTTTTGCATTGGGTTATGTTACTGTACAGGACCCCAGTGCAACCTTGGTGGATTGTAGTGGTGTCCAAATTACAACACAGACAGATGTATTTCAATTGTTCCTCAATTTCTTACGTGAACTGCAGAACATACATGTGATCAATAGTTTGAGTGTAAATTTAGCACTTGTCATTGTAACTACATTTTCTTTCTCTAAACAGTCAATATTCAATATGTCATGTCCAATTTAATGCATCCATGCAAAGTTGCAGTGGTGGAAGAAGTAGTCAGATACTTTACTTTAGTAAGAGATCCAATACAATACTTCACTTTGATACAGATTTGAAAATAAATGCCAGCAGTGACACTGGATCCTCTGCACTATTGAAGCTGGAACTGGCAGCTCTTGGACGTCTACAGAGACCAGAAGATACTCAATAAAAGTAAAATGTCAGTCTAGACACATCAATTTTTACAATAAATGCAGAGAAGATTGACCAATTTGCTCCATCTGGATCCTGGACGTCTCCCATTACAAACACGTTTCAATCTCTGTCAGCTAAGAATAAATGTTTATCCATAAATTTTAGCTCGCTGTCTGCAGAACAGGTGAAGATAACTGTGGGAAATCAAAGCCAAAGGATTGAACATAATATGATTTCCTTCAAGCTGTCTTAACCATGTTCTCATTTTTAGCATCATTCCAACGCACTAAGCCAATTTATAATTTATAATCAGGCCAAACAGAATGAAAGTTCTGCTTTACCTCACTTTGCCTGAGCCACCAGGCATATGTACATCCACTTGAGTGTGTTTTATGTTAGCCTGTGTGTGTGTGTGTGTGTGTGTGTGTGTGTGTGTGTGTGTGTGTGTTGTCAGTGTGTGGTTTGGAAAAGCCACAAAAGCCTTTTATGAGTGTGAAACTCTAGTAAAGCAGGTGTACTTGGGACAAATGGGAGAACAGGACATCCAGCTAGCAGCCAGCCTGCTGCCTGCTCTGCTGCTGCTGCTGCTGCTGCTGCCTGCTCTGCTGCTGCTGCTGCTGCTGCTGCTGCTGCCTGCTGCTGCTGCCTGCTCTGCTGCTGCTGCTGCTGCTGCTGCTGCTGCTGCTGCACTGTGCACATTAGAGGTTTGGAGAACAGATGATAAGATACTTGAAACATTCTCTTAACCTACCTGCCTATCAGCATTCTTTCCACCTTTCATCCAACCCTTTAGTCCTTCCTGCAGTTATCTCATGTTCGCTTCTTGTTCGGCTGCAGCTGTTTTCACAGGGAAACACAGAGGTGAAGACGAAAGCAGAGTATGAACAGATCTGTAATGGAAATGTGTAGAAAAAGACAACAAAAAGGGGAGAGGCTGATAGAAATATGTAAAGATTCAGGGAAGAAATCGTAACTTTGTGCCGCAATAAAAATTAAAATAACATAGGCTGTACTGTGTGAGTCCTAATAAAACAAATCTATAAAATGCCTCTCTTATCCTCTTTATGGGAAACTGAAGTCACGTCCCTCTATCAACACAAACAGATTCTGTTGTTCCCTGCGACTGTCTGTGACACATTTCTTTAGGGTCAATCCTCTATTGCTGTAAGACACGCATATGCTCTGAGGCCTATTAAAGCTGCGTATCAATGGACCACCCAAGAGTTTTACACAAACCAAAATAAGGGAGGGGGGGCATAGCAGAACATATATAGTGACAAGAGCGAAGATCTAAAGAGATGAGTCAATTTTCACGCTCTGAACTGCTAATATACACAAATGGTCCCATCAACACACAACACAAGGCTGCGCGGTCACTACCATAGTGGTTTTTCTGAAGGTCAGTTTGGGTTGAGAGCATCAGGTGGCCAGCTGTGTTTGAGAAATCATGATACTACCACCCATATCTCTGCCTCCCTCGCTCATATACACATTACATTTGAGCTCATTTGTCTAATTTTGTCAGTCTCGGTCACAGTGATCTAGTTGCTGTGAGGGACAAACACATTCATCTCCAGCCACGTTTACTCAAATTCCTTGTCGGTCTTCATACTACTTTTATACTGAGGAGTTTACTCACTCTGGTTGTTACCAGTCATGTTATCAAGACTGGTTGCTTCTCTTGGAAAAAGAGGGAGTCTGTTTTTCTAATTACTGTGATTAAATACCATGTTTTAATGGAATCAACAACAGAGACGATTTAGACCACTCTATCTCAATTAGCTTAGCTTAGCATAAAGGCTGGAAGCAAGGGGAAATGGCTAGCCTGGATCTGTCTAAAGGTTAAACAAAAATCAGCCTATGCCAGCACCTCTATAACTTATTAACATGTACCTAGTTTGTTTAATTCACACAAAAACGCAAGAGTTCAAATTGATCATGTTACAGGGGATACTTATTAAATTTCTTGGCCAGTTTCTAGTCTTTATGCTAAACTAACTGTCTACTGGCTAAAGGTCCATATTCAACGGGCAGATATGAGACTGGTGTGTATCTTCACATAAATTCTCAGCAAGAAAGCGAATACACACATTTCCCAAAATTACAAATGATTCCTTCAAGAATGCTTTCAGTAGTTTGGTTTAAAATGTTTTATGCACGTGCATGGAGAAACCTCAGATTGGGGAAGTAACGTTACACTAAAGGAATGCATTATAGCATTTCCTTTTGGTAATAATCAATCACACATAAACAACACAAAGGAGGATTTAAAAAAAGCTGATAATGATGTCAGAGGAACTTTTTGAAGGGGTTGATAAACACTTTTAGATGTATTTCTTGCCCCGACTAGATTACTCACAGTAATCTGTATTATATGTCACTCACTCATTCACTCAGTCAAAAGCAGAAGTCTCTAACACTCAGACTCCAACATGTGTTTGCTTGGCATTGACAAGTGTGATCTTGCTCAGCTGGGCTGTGGCTGCTTTTCACCCCCCTGGAGCTCCGGCCCGGGGCGCTTTGAAGAGTCGAGGGCCCCCCACATGGAGAAAGCAATACTGTAGCTGTATGAGCAGACAGGGGCCTTGGGGTGGGGGATTTGTCAGGATGAGGCGGTGCTGTAGCAGTCCAGCTGTTTGCTCTGCCAGCCCAACACCAAGGAAAGACACAGGACCTGGAAGAGTCAATATGTGTCGCTTTGTGCATCTGGTTAAGTCAGTGATAGTGTGAACTCTTGAAAGAGGCTGTGAGGCCGTTGGGCTGCCCGTTCATAATTTCTGTGGTTCTTTGAATTCTTGCCTCTCCAAAGCTGTGAAAAGCACTTTTAAAATGGCTCCTCAACGCAGAGTAAACTTGTACATCAATTCTCAGCGACTTCCTGTAATGTTACTTAGAAGTGAAAAGAGCCAAGATGTGACTGTGGAGGTGTGTGGTCTCTCTGAGGAAGTGTGTGCAAGTTTTTGTATAGCATGGTCTCCCGCATCTGGTACTAGTTGAAGGCTGGTGGTTTGAATGTGCTCTGAATAGTCTCCGGCCGCATCAGTGTACTGTTTGACTTAATTAGCATACTTTACTCTATTTTGCGTCATCCCACGGATATTACAGAGCAGATGAGGAATGTCACTTTTAGATTTTTCAACAGGATTTGTCAACTAAGTGCAAGAAAGAATCATTGCTCTCAGCCTCTTTCCCCACTTGCTAGGTCTGCACACGTTCACGATGAGCACACACCCACAAACACCAAGCGTGTTTGTGGGTCTTTTTGTATGTGTGGAAGGAAAAAGGTTATGAATAAAAGGTGTGTGACTTCACTTTAAGGCCCACATTACAGATGTGGATTAAGAATTGACTTTAAATTTAAATTAGAAATAAAGTTACTTCAGGTTATGTTAAGGTTTGAACTGACATGGTATAGTGATATAAGCATGTGTGGATGTGTCCGTGTGATCACTGTAATCGGAGGAATAGCTTGAGGAATGCGGTCAGCTCTATCAGTTCTCTCTCCAACCCGTCCATCTTCATTATGGCCTTTCCCACATACTGGTCATGTGATTTACAGCTACGGGCCCCAACTCTGGTGATACAGGGCAAATTCCTGACCGGGATCAGTCAAGTTTCATACACACAGTAGGGGTCAGGAGCCTAGAAGCGAGGAGGAATGGAGCAAGAGAAGGGGAGAGGAGATGAGGAGATAAGAAGCTTGACAACAAAGGAAAGGTAAGGAAACATAAAGTCCTGGTGCATCTTTGGATTTGTCAAGACATGGCATGTTAGCATGCAGTGTTAGAAGGGGTTATCTTGAGGACCTGAATAATTAATGACATATGTACATCTTTTTTCACAACAATCAAAGACTTTATGAAGAGTAAAAACTGAGGGGAGGTTGACAGAATAAGAAAGGAAGAAGGGGGAAACCACACAGAGCAAGAGTCATATCCAAGTCCAGACTTTTCTCTGAGAGGTGTGAGGTTTTACAGTGTTTAAAATGTCCAAAGTCTTGTTGACATAAGACCTCAGCAGAGATTGCAGGCCAGTTCAGGGAAACAGCCATATGAGCACTTCTGCTGTATACTGTGGTGGCAGCGATCAGATTGAAATGTAACATATGCCATCCATGTATGCAGTTTGGCTTTTATCCTAGATGTCTTGCATTTTTCACCATTGTAAAAGCCAAACCCTACTCACTATAGATTTACAGACATTTACAGATAACACATGTCACTATTTTTATACCAAACAGACGGTTATTTATACAAGTAGATTAATGCTATTCTTTAGCATGTCCACAAGCCGAAAAACTATTTCCATGTTTTACATTAAAACAATGTAATAGGTTTGTATCAGCTTCACCACATTCCCAGCTGTCGTTCCTGATGTTAGATAAGAGTGCTGCTGTGGAGTGATCATTCCTATCATTGTGAGTGGTCACCGCAGCCCACTGTGAAAACAACACAGTCATTACCTACTTGAACAAAAAGCTGGGGCTTGTAACGTGTGAGATCATGTAAAAGACGTGGTATGCAATTGCCTCCAACCACTTCACAAGCAAAAGGACAAGTAAGTGGGGTAATGGACGGAAGAATCAAAACAGCAGCTGGTAATAAGCAGCAGAGAAAAAGGTGATGTGTCTGTTGACAATGATAAGAACAGATAATTGTTATTAGATGACAATAAAATTGATTATTATTTACGTGGTAATGATAAGAGAAGGGCAGGTTCGAGTGGCAGATTCTGTCACAACTGTTCCTCAGATGATTAGTGTCAAGAAAGAGCAACAACATTTTTCCACTGGCCTCCAAAATGTGCTCACCCAACCCAACAACCCAACCACCCTCCACCCCACCTCATCACCAACCAAACCCAGCCTTTCCTCCTATTCTTCTGTTATCCCCATAGAAGGTTTTCTTTTCTCCTGGCTGGGAAGAAAGTCAGCCAAATGTGATGCAGACGGAGAGACCTTAATAGCAGTATGATAATGATAATCATTACTGAAATGATGATGAAAGATGTGTTGCAGTGAGTAATTGAATGATGTCACCGGAAGACAATGAGAAGCTGAGGTGAGGAGAGGCAGCTGTGCGCGTCCCGACCTGTAAAGCAAAGGGATGAGGCTGAGGCCGGCTCGTGAAGATAATGAAGGAGGACTCAAAAGACAGAGCAAGAAAAAGAGTTTATTAAAGGGGGCATCAATGCCAGTCTTTTAAATATTTATCCAGACACTAATATAATTAGCATGAGGTCTGTTGAACTGTTGAAGGACAGGTTACAGAGTGAGTGGGTAAAAGGTAAGGTAAAGGTTGCAGTGGGAGCAGGGAAAATTTTCTGTGGATGAGGGCACTTTTTTTTTTTTCATCAGGGAATTAGAGCTAAAAGGAACAATGTGTGCAAATGTAACATGGCAAGCAGTGATGGTTTCCATTTGACTTTGGAGTCATCTCTGGATTCCAGATTTCCGGGAAGTTTTTCTTGTGTCCCAATATTAGTTTTACTGCCCTGAACAATATGAACAACACATGAACACACAAGCATTGTTAAAGAATGGGGTTGGCAATATATTCTATATGTATCTTATTTTCACCAAATCCCATTAAAAGACCGAAATCTACTCCTCATCCTACCACCAAGTATTTTCTGCGAAGCCAAAGACTCATTTGGCTCATTTCACTGTCACATACCATTCTTGTCTAAAAACAATCACAAAGACATGAGTGAACCATGGCTTTGCACTGGGTGACATGTTCATTCATCACTATGACCATGGGCACTGCGGATTATTTTAAGTCAATGGCACATGCACTGTTCTCTCTCTCTATTCACTATTTATTCCTGTTAGAGTAACGTTTGCCAAAGGACAGCGCTGTTTTAGGAAATTACTGAGGCTTCGTCAAACGTGAAGTTACATATCTGTGATTAGTTTTTTAGGATTTACATCTTCAGTAGAAACAAATTGGTTTGTGCCACTGATAGAGTAGTCAAGAAGAACTAAGAGGCTGACGGATGCATTGTTGCTTTTGGTGTTTTCAAAATATTATATTATAAATAAGTGGAAACATTCCCTTTCTGCCTACAGTTATATACCCCTTATTCCTATCAGAAGAAGTCTGAGGTATTGCCTCCATGTATCATCCCTACTGTCTAATCGAGTCTGTGAACATTTTAAAATGGAGGTGGATGACCCACAAATGTCATGTTCTCAATCTGTGAGTCGTGGCTTTTTGCCAATAGGGTTTTGTTGAACATTACATGTTTTCTTGAGTTTTTCTAGATGGGATGAGAAGATGAAAATTAGAAGAAGAATCGGACAGACCTGAGTAGCTAAAGAAATACGACAGCATTTGTTGCTGGGGAATGCCACAAAACAGACCCATACCTGTGAATACCTGTGACCTTGACCCCGAACAAAAGTAGCTGAACAGCAGCTGGACATAATAGCAGGTCATTACTGAGGTGTATTGTTAGCGGGGAAAAGAGGCGATGGCTAATAGCAATGATTTTACTGTTCAGCTTCACCTGGTTTCTCTTTCCAGACGTTTCAGAGTTTTGGGGTTGAAGACGCAGGTACAAGTCACACATGAAGGTGAGAGTCATGGCCCCACTGCTTTCTCCTCAGAGTTGTTGTCCAGTATCCAGTTAACCAAAATAAAAACCTGGGTCAAAGAATATTTGTGTGACACAGCTTAGTCCTCCACAAAGAAAATTACACAAAATGTCCATTGAATCACAAGAAAAAAATGATGTATCATGATACGATCTTCTGGCTTTGTTCACCTTGTCCTGGTGTTCTCGTCCTGGTGTTCTGAAACGTCGTCCATCTGTGTTTCATGTTTCTTTAAGCAAATGCAATACATTACTCAGGTTAGTTCATTTCTGTTGCCATTTCACTTCATGTTCTTTTGTAAATATGGTTCAGATTATACAGAACATTTTGGGTTGGATGTTTTGTGAAATTAAATTGTCTTTTTTTCATGGTTTTGCTTTGCAAATGGAGAGTTGTTTTTCTTGTTGTTAATTGTTTTAATGGTAGACAGTGTTCTTATTTACTTTGGCATGAAGAACACACCTGCATGTACAATTAAAATGAACAATTTGACCTTTATAAAGATTTATAATTAGATTAGATCAAATTAAACTTGTACGCTGTGTTCCTTTGTTTTTTTATACAAATAATAACCTCTGAAACTGTGTCCCATTATTGTCCCATTATAAACGATGACGCCAATGCTCAACGTTGGTTAGTTGTCTGGGAGGTTATGTTTTCTGACCTCAGGGTCTCTTAAATTCTTTCAGAGTGAAGCTATGAGAGACTGACCTCCAGCCTGACACTGATGACATAGCCTCCATTTGACTTGAAGTTTGCCTGTTAATTAAGGCTGTAAACAGGTGGGTGAGAGAGACTTTGTAGACGACTTTATACTTGACAATCAAACTTCCTCACTTGAAGTTTAATGATGTTTAACTTCTCAGGTCCCCTTGAAGGACGGAAATGTACCTTTCACCAAGCACACAAACACACGTCTGTACGTAGACACACAAAAGGTTTTCCACAGCAGAAATTCATTAACAAAAATACTCCCATTATTCTCCTGGCACGCATAATGCTCCTGAAAGTGGAGCGGGGTTTTTTGTTTGTTCGGTTTTTTTGATTAATTCTCTGGAAATGAATGTGGTGTTTCCAGTCAGCAACAAAATAAAGCTATAGCATTATGTATAACATTATATTCTTTCTCATTTTGAGGGGAAACTTAACAGCCATTTTTATCTGGGTTTTGATTATATATAATAGAGAGATTAAAGAGACTTCTAAAAGCACATGTAATTTCAGTTTACAGTTTCAGTTTTTTTTTCGGAAGAAAATATGGGTGTGTTCACTCTAGCTGAAAGATGGTGATTCGCTGTGAGCTGCAAAACATGTTGGTATAAAATATGTGCAGAGAGTTTAAATTAAGGGACTTTTCAGTCAAAAAAGGGAAAGTGAAGACGGATACAGACTTCAGTTTCAATGGCAATATATGAGAGTTTGACAGTGATTTCCTCATCAATTAAAGATTAGAGCTCCAAACGGTGACTTCTATGGGTTAAACATTTGCATTGTAAGAGAACAAAATACTTGTGTGAATACTTTTATGTATAATATGCATCTGAAGAGTGAACACTGTGGGAATGAGAACAGTTTCAAAATATGTTTTCCAATCCTAAAGTAAAACATCTAAAATTATTTTTAAAAACCTAAAACATATACAATACGCTTTTTATGTAAAAATCTGTAAAATCTTTAATCTTAAAAATAACTAGTTACTAAAGCTGTCAGATAAATGTAGTGGAGTAAAAAGTATAATATTTGCGTGAGACATGTTGTGGAGTAGAGTTATAAAGCTGCATAAAATGTAAAAACTAAAGTACAAGTACCTCTGTAAATGTACTTACTTAAATTTCACTAACCACCTGTGCCAGATACGCAATCATACCCAAACCTACTCTATGAAATCTGCAGTTCCTGCAATGTCTGGCACCCTCTGCTGGAATGAAGTGGTATGGTGTTTGATGGTACAGTCCAGTATAGCAATTAGGTCAATGAGGGAGACTTCCAATTTCCCCAGGAGCACCATTTGTACAGTATGCCTCCAGTTGTTGTGTTAGCCTGGTCTCAGATTCTGTTAAGAAGAGGAGGTCTTGCACTGTTGTCTTTAGAGCTTAGGGCTGGAGAGTTAACTGGCTTCACTCTTGGGGTCCGAGGGAGATCTGACGCCAAAAACAACAGACAAAAGAATGAGAAACAACAGTGGAGAGCTCGAGGAATGCTCAGAGAGAGAAATTAATAGAGGGAGGAACAGAGAGAAACTGAGAAAGAGGGGAAACAGAAAAAGGTCATGCATGTGAGAGCTTCCGAGCAGTCTTCCACAGGGAGCTGAGAACAGAGGCCCTGTTGTGTTGGCAATCACAGGGTGCCAACAAAACACCTGGCAGAGTGAAGGGGAAGGGAACAACAGGGAGTGTCAAAGCTCAGAGACACCACAAGGATATTGGACGAAAAGAGGATCAGGACAGCTTGTGCTAAGGAAACTGTGTGTCTGCATTTGTGCTAATGAAAAAGAAATAAAGAGAATGAGAAACTTGTGAAAAACAGGAACATCATCTGTATGTGCCTGTGTGTGCTTTTGTATAGTAATGGGTACATGTGCTTTTGTGCACACTCTACTCCCCAGTCAGGGTCCAGTGTGTGTGTGTGTGTGTGTGTGTGTGTGTGTGTGTGTGTGTGTGTGTGTGTGTTTCCTGAAGGAACCTCTCTGGCCCCAGCTGAAATGTGACTGTGCTCCAGCCAGGCCCTCAGCAGCACCAGAGCCGCCACCGCTGCTGCTGCGAAGCACTCGTTTCCTGTGCACATTCCCCACCTCCCCGGCTGTGTTATTGTTGGCCCAGCAAGAGGGGTACACAGCTAAGAACCAGGGGGCCTCACTCCTCAAGGTCTGCAGAGCTTAAAGAAAGGTGGCTGGGTGTGGATGGTGGACCTTGTGGGTTTAGGGTTGTGGTGTTTCAACCACAGTGGCAGCATGGTTCTACGGATGGCAATGTCACTTGGTTAGTTTGTCCACCACTTTGGTCCAGACTAAAATCTCATCTAAGCATTAATTGGATGGGTTGCCACGAAATTTGTACAGACATTCCTGGTTCCTAGATGATGAATTTGAATGACTTTGGTAATCCCTCTGACTTTTCCTCTTGCACCACCAATAGGTTTTTAACCTCACCAACTAATGGACAAATTGCCATGAAATTTGATACACACATTCATGTTCCTGTCAGTATGAATTCTAATAACTTTGGCGATGCATTAAGTTCTCATCAAGCGCCATAATCAGGTCAAAGTCTTAATTAGTTCAATACTTTGGTTTATGACCAAATAGCTGCTAAACTATTGACATTCTCATAAGTCTCAGCTGACATTTGTGTTAAGTGCTAATTAATTAGCAAATGTTAGCATGCTCGCAGGCTGAATTAAGAGGTAAGGTAACCATACTTGCTAAATATCAACATGTTAGCATGTAGGCATTATTTATACAGACTATGTCATTTTTACACATGGTTTGAAGTTTGAAGTACAAATTCTTTTGTAGCATTGATTAATATTTACAACCTTACCCGCAGTGCCGTGTTTGTGCAACTCTAGTTGTGATTGGCTGTAAAACAGGAACACACAGGCTTGTCTGGACACATACACACACTGACACCAACTTCCATCAGAAAACCATTCTATAAAATGTTTTTTTAGATAGATAAATAGATTATATCAATCCCCAAGGGGAAATTATAGTGTTGCAGTTAAAAAAATTAAATTAAATTAAAAGAATAAGCATGACAAATAAATAGAGATTTATATATATATATATGTACAATGTAGTATGTTTACTGTACACTCACTGTTTCTCACAAAATTATAGTATGTAATTGACCTTGTGCAGGACTTTGTGAATTCCACAGCTGCAAACAGAAACATTTCTTTATCTCTCCATCATAGCTGCCTCAAAACCAGTCACATGTTCTGTCTGCATCATGAACAAGTCCTGAAAACTAAACAAGGACAAAAAAGAAAGGCATATGTTGGTTATGAGAAAGCACGCACAGAGAGCCAGGGATTGTTAGACATGATTAATTAAAACAAATTAAAGCACATTGAGCACAGGTGGAGCTGTCTGGGCTACAGGGTTGTCCAATCGCCCCGCGGACCCATACGCTGAAGTTTAAATTTACTGTCTGGCATGCACAAAGACAATAACTCTGGAAGTGGTGGTTTCAGGAATCTGACGGGACTCACAGATCTAGGATTACAGTCTTTTATTTAATTTCCTCCAGGCTTTGCCCTCTGCTCTATATGTGGTAGCAACATGGGCAGAAACAAAACTGCCAGTAATTGTCAGCGTAGAGGGGAAATAGGAGTTTAACCTCAGCTTCTACTTCTGGACTGTTATTACTTCAAGGGGTTCAAGATTATGTGACTTGGGACAATAATTCCTTTATTACTACATCTACGCCTACATTTACACCCTCTGGTGGATGGATTGAACTACATATGACACCAGCAAGTCATGACTACAGCTGTATGAGATGGTTACTTTATCTCTATGTGAGAATAAGCAGAATTTGGGAAATAAAATAAAAAGTAAAATATGACAAAAGTGGTTGATAAAAGAACATGATATGTTAATTACAAACAATGTTAAATCCAGTCACTATCTTCCTCTAAGTTTCACATCATAACTCACAGATATAAGGTTTATGTAATACAAAGAAAGAGGAGACTTTGCATTTAGTATATTATATTGAGTGGAATTTTTGTCTCAGTAAGTACTATTGGAGAATGTTTGGTATGAAAGACAGCGTCATGTGAGCACATCTCTAAATCTTATCAGCTTTCTTAATGGTGATTGTGATGTTAAAATCAGAGACAACAAATGTCCCCATTCTGCATTACCATAATAACATAATATAATATATATAACAATGTAGTAACACATTTTAACATTACTTGGTCATTACTTTGCCAATGTATCTCAAGGCTATGAGTTACACTAAATAAGCTGCTGTTGAAAGACATGGTGGTTGAAAGTTCTCAGGTAAAACACCATATTGTCATCAAGATGTACTTAGAGCTAAAATAATAAACTCTAACTATTATTGCACTCCAGTGTCTCGGTTCAGTTCCCTCTGCTCACTTTGGGAAGTAGAACGAGGGAAAGTAGGGCATCATTCAGGCTCCTGTAATTTCCTCCCGAAATTTCCAGGGCTCATTACTAACATCCAAATATGCATAGAATGAAATACATTTTTAAGAAGAAAAAACAAAAATCATGTATATTGATGCTTAGTTTCAGCCAGTTAGGCACACATTAGTTATTCACTGCAAAACAGGAGGAATAATTCTTCACTTATTTCCAAAATAGGTAAACACAGTTGAATATTCTTAATAAATGCAAATAAGATAAATTTTAATGTTTGTGGATATCGATTATGAGCAATGGGCAATGAGAAAAGTCCTAAACCAAATGACATTGCGGTAAACCAGTTTACCAAAATGATTGTGAGAATACCTGAGGCTCTTGACAGAAGGATGCCAGCATGCTGTAACACAATATGAGGAATGGCTCAGAGAATGTGTTTTGGCTGATAAGAAATGACGACCATATGCTTATCTCATGCAAGGTGCCAGAAAACCCAGTGAGAGGATGGTCATGGCGATGGCGATGACGACAGCGCGTGCCTCCCCCCCCACCCTCAGCGGGAGCAGGCTGCGTCGAACACGCTCCTCCTCTCCCGTTTGCAGCTGTGCGCTTCCCATCCCCATTACATGAGCGCGGACAGGTACCCGCAATGGCGCATTTGTGTTCTGTTATGGGACGGCAACGGATGCTTTTTTTGCAGGGTTTCTGACGTGTAAAATAGATACATGCGGTTTTAAAGGTAGGATGTTTGTTGATGGGGCTGTTTAGACTGGATTTGAGAAGTGGGCTTCCTTCCAGTGGCTGCCAGACTTCATGGGATTATCATTAATAATATCCTGCGTGTTGTCAGAATATAGCCTGGGTTTGTTCTGTCTGCAGAGAAGGAGTGTGTCTGTTGTGCTGGTATGTGCAGGGTGTTTGGTGTGTGGGGGGGGGTCTTGCCAGCAGGCTGCATGGAAGCTTTAACTACGCTAGCATG
Source organism: Nannoperca australis (assembly GCA_036023655.1). Taxonomy (NCBI): domain Eukaryota; kingdom Metazoa; phylum Chordata; class Actinopteri; order Centrarchiformes; family Percichthyidae; genus Nannoperca; species Nannoperca australis. The sequence continues at coordinate 14,212 of JAVQJD010079867.1, forward strand.
CTGTACCGCTATAATCAATATGCCAATCGATGTAACGCCGTAGGAGGCAGCTTTTAAACACAGATCGATCAGCATTGAGTGTGTGATTTGATTATCCCAGGAAGAGGTGTGTATTAGTATGTCTGTGTGTTTATGAATATGCTGAAATGTGTGTGTCTGCATATGTGTGGGTGCCTAGGCTGCCTTGTGAAGGTTTTGTTGGGATGCATGCAGAGATAGACTCATGCTCGGATCGAGGCCCACTAAGGTTTTTATTTTTTGTCGCTGGTGGATTTGTATGTTGTTGTGTATTATGTTATAATGTACTGCTGTCTCCTGTTGTTGTTGTTGTTGTTGTTTCCTGGCCAAACCAATAACTATGTGTGGTACAGAGGTAAAACAATTAGTCGATTAATTGATTATCAGATTGACAGAAAATTCAGCTACAATTATTTGGATAATCGATTAATTGTTTCCGTCATTATTCAAGCAAAAATGCCAAACCTTCTGTGTTTCAGCTTCTCGAATGTGATGCTGCTTTTCTTATCATCATATATGATTGTAAACTGAATGTCTTTGGGTTTTTAATCAGAAACAGAGTATTATTTTATGATATTTTATAGACCAACAATTATTCGATTAAGATCAAGAGATCAAGATCAACTATCCTGGAGTAGTTCATTTAGATCAATGTAAACATGAACATGCAATAAGCTGTTTTGTTCCCTCTGTGTGGCTTTTCATTTCTACACAAGAGGGTCCCAGATGGTGGTTGGCTCAAATATGAATGAGGCATTAATGTTTTAATAGGTCAGGTGTGCTTTGGAGCAAACACTCACACTCACACGGTTCTCCTCCTCTCCTCCCCTCAGGATGGAGGCCCTGTTAAATGACTGGCTGTGGCAGGAGAAGTACTGGCTTCCTCCTGGTATCCGCTGGCAGGACATTGAGATGAAGGAGGAAGAGGGACGCTTTCCTCTACCCAGGGATCTTATCTACACCTTGCCACTGGCCTTCGCCTTTATAGCCCTCAGATATGTCTTTGAAAGGTGAGACACACCTGCCTCATTCACAGCTGGACCATGAAACCACAGATGCGAGATCTACTTTTTTCATTGTTGTCATTTACTTTGACATCTGCTGTGCTTGACTCGCTGGAGCAGTACGTTTTCAAAATGTATAGTGGCTTTGTCCAGGTACTCTTAAATGATGTGTAATTGATAGTGAATATCAAGGAAGCATGACGGTGACTTATTTCAGTCTGTCGCCAGGTGATAGCAAATGTTTAAACACATTGTGTGTCTTATTTCCTGTTTGACTTTCACTGGTCATGCTGGCTGGCAGACTGACTGCTTTGCTGCCTGATAATGGCTCCAATAGATGGAGGCTGTAAATCAGACCTGCAGTGGGAAGCAGGCATCATGAGCAGACAGTTTTTTGCTGCTGACTGTGCGAAAGCCCGCTCTCCTCCCAGAGGGATCGGGATTGGCATTAGAAAAAGTGAAGCATGTTGGAGGAAAAGGAGAATAATACCTGTGATGTGGCAATGATGGTGGTGGTTTCTTTATACCTGATGCTGGTTTAAAGCAAACTACAGTTAGTTGGCCAAACTGAACTTTCAAATGTTGAATGGCTACTGATGCTGTGCTATCTCACAGTACTTGCTGGAAAAACTAACAGCCTCTGCAACCTCTTGTAGGATGGGTGTTCACCTGGAAAAACGTATTAAATGTATTATGAGAATCCTGTTGAAGCATCTAAAGACTTCAGAGTAAAGGTCAAAACATGATGAGACGGTCTTGAATCTTATCTGTAGTATGAGATAAGGACAGTGGACATGCTGGTTTTTTATATTTGAGCAAGAGGAAATGATTTAAGTCACCTTTTGAAGTACTTAACAGCATTTAAGGCTATATTTACATTAGAGTCCAATTAATTGACATTAGTCAGTTAAACAGATTATATTGATAATGTATTCATTGTTTAAGTCATTTTTCAAACAATGTAGAAAATGTGATACTTCCAGGTTCTTAAATGTAAGAATCTGCTGCTTTTGTCAGACTTGCATTATAGTAAATCAAATATTATTGGGTTTTGAACTGTTGGTCACCTTGGGCTCTAGGATATTGTGACGGGCATTTTTTTGTAGTTGCAGCCCAAATTTATATTACATTTTTAAATACTTGCGTTCAAGCTGTCTTTTAGAATAGGATATTGTTTTATCCGGAGTTGCATCAGTTGTTCGAAATGGAGCCCAAGTGGCACGGGATCATTTTATTATGTAAATTGCAACTAGGCAGGAAAATGAGGGGCGTGTTACTGTAAGCTGATGCTGAAAAACGAGGCTGCTGTAAAAGGCAAGTTCACTGTCAACTTGACTATGCACTTAAGTAGTTTTGCTGGTAGCAGGACAGTAACTGAGAATGACAGAATGGATGCAGAGACGTGTGATGGATGAACAGATGGGAGGCTTGTTTGTGAATGCTTTACCTTATCAGCTAATGTATTACCTGTCCTACAGTTGAAAAACTGCATAGGCACGCTGGACATGGTCTGTGTAAGATTAGTACCATTGTTTTCCTTACAGCCTTGTTTTTACCTCCACCGGGTATTTATTAGCAGAGTAGTAACGTTAGATGTGTTAGTGGTCCAACTGTGTGTGAGTTGTTGTGGTGGTCAGTGAAGTATTAAGGTACTGTTTACTTCTGAGGAGCAGTCAGTCAGCTGAAAGGTTAAAAGGTGTGTCTTTATTTGATCATCCCGGGCTGCAGCTGTTTCTTGTATTGAGTAGGGGTGTGTGTGTGTGTGTGTGTGTGTGTTAGAGGTTCCTGTAACCAGAGACCGTGTTTGTCTCTGTGTAAAGCTGTCCTGACCTTCTCATTCTCTCTGATTTCTCCCTCCCTGACCACTTCAGGATTATTATCTCTGAGCTCAAGTTACACACGTGATTATGCACACACACACACACACACACACACACACACACAAACAAACACGTTTATCAAAACATCTCTCTGGCGCTTATACACTCACATTATCCCTATTCTTCTCTCTCTTTATCTCTCTGTAACACACAGATCAAGTGTCTCTTGATGCCGTATCAGCTAATGACAAAGAAAGGCCGTCTAGCCAAATACGCTGATGGGAGCGGCTCTACAGGCTGTCAGGAGCAGCATAATGAGCTATCTTGTTGCTATTAATGTGTACTGTACTGTGGTAGCATCACATTGAACAGGTGTTGATATCATCTCAAATGAATCCCTCTGGAACTATAATCCAGTCTGTTGTCCTATCAAGATGGAAGTTGATATGGAAAAAACATGTTTTCTCTCCTGTTCTCTGTCCTCTCAGGCTCATCGCCGTCCCATTGAGCAAACGTTTAGGTGTGAAGGACCGGATTCGGATTCGAGCCACTTTTGTCCCAAAGCTGGAGAGCTTCTACAAACAGAACAGTCGGCAACCGTTACAAGTTTGTATTCCTGTTCTGCCTTCCTTCTTTTTGACAGAAAATCATTCCCTCATTTAGTTACATCTTCAGTTTGGTTTACTCACTAAAATCTCCTAATGGTGTAGCCTTCAGTTATTTCCCTGCGCTCACTTTTTTTGCCCCGAGTTTCACTCTCAGGCTTCATATAGGTGGCCCTAACCTTGGTGGGGCTGTTTGCAGCCTGAGAGGAGGATCTGCAGACTTAGGGCTGAGCTTAATGGGAGTTCCCACCTCTCACTCACAATGCTTAGTGTGTTTGTTATAGTCGGGAACATTACAGGAATATGTGTGATCTTCTAATGCAAGCGTCTGGATGTTTGCATACATTTGTGAACCAAAATGCAGACAGTGAAAGGTGGATATACAAATGCATGAGCAGTGCTATCACAGTTTTATATATGTTGTTAGTGTGTGAGTGTGGCTGCATCTTGGCTGAAGAGCGCGGCTGTTTAGCAGTTTAATTTGGATAAGTTGTCGGCTGTCTCAGAACAAGGAACTGTTCGGAAAAAAAAGAAGGCACCAGAGAGATTTGCTTAATTCACGAGTCACTCTGAGACTAAGTTGTACATGTGTCACAAAGTTTTGTGGTAACTTAATTTAAACAGCTCCACCATAACTATGCTGTCAGGTATCAGCACCGCCTTTTATTGCCAATGTTCCCTTTTGTGAAACTACTAATCTGAAATGTTAGTTAATGTCTATTTAAAATAATAGCACAACGACTATATAATTACTGTATAACTGTAAGTGCTCCTTTGTGCAGGTTTCATTATTTGAAACCAGTGAATAGGTGCACACAAGTTACAGCGACTAAGACTGTAATATTAGGTTACGTGGAAATTCTCCGCCCACCTCTTGGTTTTGTTGAGGCATTGCTGTTCTTTTTCCCATGAAGTGCTCTGCATCAGTGCAAATTCACTGCTCCTGAACACTGCTGTGTGAACACAATATGCGTTGTATGTGTGCATGCAAGGTTACCCCTAACTCATTTGCAGTTATTTAACCTGGAGTAGAAACAGCAGCAGCACCTGTCTGATGTCTTAGTTGTTCTGCCATGGAAATACCAGGCCACAGAGACACGGTGGACTAGAGAAAGTACTGTGATATTTATCTGTAAGATGCAGGTCACAACACAGTCAGGGGAAAACGTTGCAGCATAAACATTGTTGGCTTCAAATGTTGTCCTTTATAACAGTACCAATAAAGTGCTATACATAGCTAGTGTAGCTAAATGAAAAGATGTGAGTGTTGTTGTTTTGCTCAGAATGACTACTCTCATCACAGTAATTAAGTTTCTCCTTGGACAAGGAGCTTTGCAACAGTAACACAACCCTGTGTAAAGTGTCAGGGTGTAGAAAGAGAGAGCAGGGAACAGTACTATTGTTACAGACACAAATGGTTGGATTACGCATCTTTATCATTGTAAGAGTCCTTCATTTTGGCACGTCAAATATACAGCTTGTATGATCTGCATTCTCCTGTAATAAAGTAATAACACAGCGGTCAGGGAAATCAGCCAGGAGCTCTGGGTGGTAATATACCACAAATGAAGTATTGCATCTCAACGAGTGAGAGAGCAGCCAGCAGCAGGCAGGTAAAAACGTCTTTGCCCATTATCTCAAGTGAAAAGTTAAGCCTAACCCTTGTAAGTGTGCACCTATACTGTATGTGTAAATATGGATGTATTTGTGTGTATTCAGAGTGAGCTGGCGAGCTTGGGGAAGCAGTGTGGACTCTCCCAGAGAAAGATCCAGACCTGGTTCAGACACAGAAGGAACCAGGACCGACCCAGCAACACGAAAAAGTTCTGCGAGGCCTCGTGAGTTTAGATTTTTCTTACACACAGTTTTGTGTGTCTGTCCATTAAAGTTGCAGCAGGCTAAATGTTTGAGGGACCAATCTTGTCAACCCAAATGCCAAAGTGGAGCAGCAGCAGAGCAGAGCCCCTCACCACTCACACTGAGATGGTGTCATTTTGCACTCTTTGGCTAACGGCAGGTTTGTTGTGTGAGTGTAATACAAACTCTGTACTGAACAGCAGCAAATGCTTTGTTGAAAGGAAACTGCTTCCCTTTAGTTTACTGCTGCCATGTGACATGATGTGAAGTTTTAAATTATTGCTGCTGCTTAGGTAACCATTCATGTGCAAATTGCCTGGTGCACAGTTCATGTCACAGAGTGCTTAATGTTTCTTTTATTTATATTATATGATGGATGGTGTGTAGACATATTTTTATGGAGGTCTCATCACCAAATTAAATCTAATTATAAAGTCTCATATTCTGATGTAAAATACCTAGGAAAATGTAATATTACGATGTTTTAATGTCTGAAATGTGTTTGTTTTTAAGACCAAGACTTTTGTTTTTACGAGAATTACATCAGTAAAATCCATCATGTTGGAATCAAACCTTGTTGTACGACATGGCTCCTTGACACTTCACACACTACAATTTGTTCCTGCTAAAATTCACTAATTTAATTTATACCATAGCCTCTAACAACTGATGGTGTTTATTTTTATCTGTGCAGCTGGCGTTTTGTCTTCTACCTCGTAGCGTTCACTGCAGGGCTGGTCTCTTTAATTAATGTAAGTCTGTAATGTAAGTTTGTCACTTTTAGTCCTTTTCAAAGATAAGCAGGCCTACAGATACAATGTGTAGGAATAGCAATGCTGGATTTATTTTTGGGTGTGAGCTATAATATAAGTGAGCAGTAATACATGTCGGAACCCCATGTGTTGTCATAATCCCACACTGTATAACTTTATTTGCTTGCAAGGCTTGAATTAATATTTAGGTATGTATCATGTGACTGATGATTGTTTGATCTTCCAGACTCCATGGTTCTGGGATCACAGAGAGTGTTGGAGGGGTTATCCCAAACAGGTGAGCAGGAAATAGCATGATTTGAAATGAAGGTTGTGATGATGCTGAAAAAAAAGAATTGGCAGGCAGTACTTTGAGGAAACAAACTAACCTCGTAAATCAGGTAACGCTGTGTGTTTTGGTTTCATTCCAGAAATGCCTGCGTGATAATCGCTTGATATCTTGTTGTCTTTTAATTTATTAGCAATAGAATAGAGTTAGATTATTATATACAATAGTGAAATAGTTAAAAGATGAATTGACTATTTAATCACCTGGAATTTTTGATAATCAATTAATTGATCAAGCAAAAATGCCAAACATTCGCTTGTTCCAGCATCTCAAAATTGAGGTTTTGCTCCTTTTCTTTAGTTTATATGATTGTAAACTGAATATCTTTGGCTTTGGTCTGTTGGTTGGACAAAACAAGATGTTTAAAATGTCACCGTGGGCCATTTGAACTTGCAATTGGCATGTTTCACTATTTCCTGACAATTTATGCCAGATTTATAGGTAGCAAGATACAACCGAAATTCAACTTTGTCATTGGCACAACTTGGAAACACACAAATACCATTAAAAGAAAAGTGAGTAAAAAAAAAAACAATGGTTGGAAGGGACCCAACAAAACAAAGTCTTGTCACTGTTGAAGGATTTAGCCACAAAAGATTTTGATCAGTACACTCCACCCAGCCACTAACTTCATCTCTTCATCTCCACTCCTCCACTTCCTTTTACAGCTGGCATTAATGTTTGTGTGTTTCCAGATTGAATTTTTTGAAAAGCTAATATCTCTGCTGTGTTGATGACAGTTAGTTATGCCTGCAGGTCGGCATTCCTCCGGGGGAGACAGCCTTCCCTTACGGGGTCATGGCCTCGAACAGAAAGCACTAGAAAAAATGCAACGCTCTCTGTATCTGCAGTTTGACTGATTACAGCTTCTGCAGGCAATACTGCCACTGACTGGTTTTTTGTTCTTTTCTGAGGTCATGTTGCCTCCGGCAGAGAGAAAGGATGTGTTTTCAAGGGTTAAATGCCTCAGTCCACTTCCTACCATTGTGGTACTGCAGACTCTGAATGTTTGGATTTGAGAGTACATACCACTTTCTTTGAATAAAAACACTTCCTCTTATTGAAAGCATGTTGACAGTTTTGTTGATATACAGTTTCTTCTTCTATGGGAATAGGTTTTGCTATAAATGCTTAGTTGTGTGGAATTCTAGGTAGTTTTAAGATAAAGTGCCCTTGTGGACGATTACATACCACTGAATGTTAAATTCTGACTTATTGTCTCTCTCTTCCTGTAGCCTGTGGGCGAGGCTCATCACTGGTATTATATCCTGGAAATGGGCTTCTATTTGTCGCTGCTGCTGTGTGTCTCTGTGGATGTCAAGCGAAAAGTGAGTGTGAGCAATGATTTTCACACACACACAAGACTTTTTTTTGTAATCCAAGTGTTGTTTTTCTCTTGCACGATTACACTTAAAACGGATTTTGCACTGCATAATAACACCACCGCACCGCACACTAAGATGCTTTATATAAGAAATTACAGTAAGTAATCAGTGTAATTCATCTATTTCCTATGTTTCTGTGTTTGGAAACCCTTTGAGATGATTGCTGCTGCAGCAGCTTTCTAAGGCAATTTCCTAAATTCTGGGAAAGAAAGAAATAATGCGGTTTTATGTGAGCCACCAGAGGGTTCAAACTGCTGATCAAAGATATTTAAGCTTCAAACTAAACAACAAATCATTCCAGACAACATATAAATCTGCCTTTCAAATTCTTGGACACAACTGATGAAAAACACCACGGACGGAGAGCTGCTGAAGTATTGGTTATGCTACTGTACATCCTCCTCATACTGTGTGGTCTCTGTGTGTTCATGTGTGTGTTCCAGGATTTCAAGGAGCAGGTAATTCATCACATTGCCACGCTATTCCTCATCGGTTTCTCCTACTGTGGCAACTACGTGAGGGTTGGCACTCTGGTGATGTTGGTGCATGACTCCTCTGACTTCCTTCTGGAGGTAAAACACCACATCTTTGTGAATTAATTCATCCAAAATTGTTGATTACAAGGATGAAATACAAAATGCATCATTGAAATGTACCGAAAGTTGAATGAATTCCGTCTACTCACAAACAATACACAAAACACAAAGGTTACAGAGAACCTGACTTGAATACAGCCATTGTGTATTTATTGTGCAAGGTTTCCTATCCCTACACCCTCACAACATATAACACATTATGATCCATGGTAAAAACTAAAAACTGTAAAATCATTACCTGCAAGTCCCTCTGTGAGACAATAGGTGCATTGTTCTTGGTTTTGTGAGGCTGATTTTCCTGGGTGTAACATTTCACTGATAACATCTGAAAATCAAGACTGTTATTGTCATTTCAGAGCTGAGGAAATATGTACAGCTAGTCATGTGACCTGAGGCGTGACTGGGTGTCATCTGGCCTTTGATAAAAGTCATAGAGACAATGATGTGGGTGTAATATTCAGTCAGTAGTTCTGTACAGCAAGGCATGTGTGTCTGTGTCTGAGAAGGGGGACTGTTTTGGCATATTATAAATTGGTTACCCTATTATATTTAATAATTAGAGACTATTAATCAAATTTTGCACAGTGAAAGTCTGAACTTTATTGCCTAAATTAATTTATCTCAATCCCACCACCTCATTTTACAATAGGAATTACATTTGAATGATGGAGGTCTCATTTTGGAGTAAAAGCTACACTGCTTGTAGCATTTCAACTTAAGGGAAGACTGTAAGCAACATTTGAAGTAGTTTTTCTTGTTTTAAATTTAGAACTTTGTTTTGTTTTTAGTGATTCATTTTTTACTTTATGAAGTGAACTAGTGGTAGTGATATTTTCTATGTTAGAACAAACCAAAATTGATTAAATAAGTCCAGGTTAGGTAAGTGGGAGACTATATGGCTGTCAATTTGAAGCACTAAACCTCTTTTGGGCCGCTCACTGTAAGTCACTGAAGGGCTGTATACAGAGATTAATTATAGACGTACGGTGTAAGCGTGTTTGGTTACTCATTTTTGCAGTTCCTGATAACTAACAGGCACTTTTTCTCCTAAAAGTCTGCCAAGATGTTTCACTATGCTGTCTGGACAAGGACGTGTGACTCGCTGTTTGTCATTTTCTCTCTGGTCTTCCTGGTGACAAGGCTGGTGGTGTTTCCTTGCAGGTAAAATGTCATAGTTGCATATGAATATATGAATACTTTATTTTAGTTTTTTCCTGGGTATTGTGCTGTTTTTTCACAGTTTTTTTATTGAAATTGTGTTACCAGATGTTGACATTTCCCATCAACAATGCAAGTCACCAAGTTTTAAGGCTCACAGTCCCTGGCAAAGAGTTGCATTTGCGAGTTAGTGCTGGAGCAATGCTAAACGTAACTGTGTCATACTGTGTTTGTTTCCCAGGGTGCTCCACACAACCCTGGTGGTGTCTCTAGAATTCTTCCAGCCCTTCTGCGGTTATTATTTCTTCAATATGCTGCTGTTGGTGCTGCAAGCTCTGCACGTCTTCTGGGCTTATCTCATCCTGCGCATGGTCTACAAGTTTGTGTTCCTGGGCAAGGTGAGAAGAGTGTAAATGAATAGGGAAGTGAATGACAATGAGTACAGTCACTGTTTGATTTCTTTTTACTCATAGGTGGAGCGGGATGAACGTAGCGATGAGGAGAGTGAGGTGGACGATGAAGAGGAAGAGGAGGAGCCTGAGGAAGACGGGGACGAGTGCAACTGGGAGCAAAGAAAGGGTGCAATCAACTCCAAATTGGCTTCGCTAGCTAACAACTGTGTCCTGAACAACCTGACCAACCAGAGGAATATCAACAGCAGACTGCCCAAAGCCAGATAGTGGAGCAGCCTCCTTCCACATCTATCAAGCTCCACTGGAAGAAAAATAAATGATTTCCCCTGCCGCTTATTCCAGATGAACTAATGTCTGACATACATACGTATGGCTTGTGTACATCCAACATCGTCCACTGATGATTTCAGATAATGGTAAGTCTGCACCCTGATTATTTGGAAGAAAAGAGGGCAAAGAAGCACAGATGAGTGTAAATCTGCACATCCAGTGTGAGTTTACGAAGAAACACCATTGTTTCTGTCACCCATACCACTGCATACTGTAACAATTTGGCAAAACAAAGAGACAGTGAAATTCAATTTTAAACAAATTATGTGTTGCGTTTGCAAATGTTATATTTATTCTGTTGTTCTATAATAATTTGTTGGTAAATACATAAGGATACAAGTACCTGGACTGTGTTATAATGCATTTATCCTTCTTTGGTCAACAAGAAAAAGTAAATGTTTTTTATACAAAATCAAACTGTTCTAATCTAATATGTGGTATAATATGTTTTAAACAGAGCAAACTAAAGCTATAATCTAACAGCAATTCACTCCCACAGCTTTGTATCCACATACATGGTATGGTTGATTGTAAAAACATTGATTGTAGTAAATCTGTTGATAAACCACTTTATATATATATTTTTTATGAACCATTTTGCCCAACAGGTAATTTTTATGTTGTTGTAATCTGTGACAGAATATAAAAGGGTACTGCAGAAGTCCTTTTAGGGATGATAAAGTTATATTTTTCTGTGATAGAATTTGATTAAGTCAGTTGTGTTTAAGCTCATCTCTTAGAAAAGATATGGCGCCCCCTGGTGCACAAAGAACATATGTTTGCAAAGAAGGCACTCCCCATGTCTGATAAAATTATGCCTTTGCAAAAACATGTACTGCTCCTAGAAATATGGACCGTGTGTGTGTGTTTTTTTGTTTATTTTTCTACTTTGAATACCATTGTGGCAGGCAGCATGATTTCTCAACGAGGTTTTTGTTAACGTTTGCTCTACTGGACTTTAGTTTTGTGCCTTGGCTGCTGTTTTTACACTATTCTGTGACAAGCACTTGATTTTAAGCTCTGTGTGTAAGTAGATTTACTGGACAAACACATGGGCCAGGCCTTACTGTGACCGGTTATAATGTTTTGCTTGACACGTTGATGAGGCTGCTAGGTATGAGCCATGAGAAGTATGCACACATACAAGTATGATGGGCATTAGTGAAATGTGAGGTATTTTAGATAATGGACTTGTCTACAGAGGTCAAATGCTTTATGGTTCAGATGAAGAAAAGTCTTACTCAGATGTAAAGATTTCAAGTTGATGACGTATTTTGATATGACTAGATTGTGCTCTACTACTTATGTATTTAAACACGGTGGAAAAACTACAGTACACTCATGGTCATTACTTAAAAAAAACTGGTATTACCTTTTCATAGGTTAGTAAGGGAAACTGTTAAAGATAAGTGGGTGCTGTGTCAACATACTGCATCTAACGATATTTTATATAAAAACAAGTATGATAGGAGTAGAAGCATGGTTGTGTCTGACTCTGAACAGGGACTTAATAACGTTTGGGCCCACGACACAAGGTGGGATTTAAGTTGTTGAGGACTAACAGGGCTGACCCACCAAATAACACACTCATGACCCACACTAGAATATTACTTTTTTAAATAAAACCAGATATAAAACCAGGAGAAATGTCATGTTTCCATTAAAGTGACACCTGACTGTTCTCATGTGAGTGCACATGGATGTTTGGTTGATTGTGTGGCCAGTTGAAAAGATTTAATAAATGACTTTGATTGAAAGAAATAGCACTGCTGTCTTATTTTAATCAGAAGATTTTACTAATCTTGAGTATGTGTTCACACACATTTTTTATAAAACATTTTCAATTTATTCCACCTACATCATAACCTCTTACATAAAAAATTATGTGGCAAGTGCTCTGTTTAAGGCAACAATGACACCTCTAAAACACACATAATAACAAATAGTGTTGTGTAAAATAGATAAATGCATTTTCATTCAGTCACATCACACACCATCTCATGGTGACACACCCTCTGAGGGGCACAGGACAGGGTATGGTATCATCTACCTCAATGCAAGTGTCTATGTAAGGGTCCATCAGCACCATGTTTGGGAATGCGTTGTTACTCTTCCTCTCACTAACCAGGTATATCTGGCCGCTGACTGTTGTGCAGCCAGAGAAGAACTTCTTGTCCAGACATTCCTCCTCCAGCACAGTCCACTCATCTGTCTCCACATCAAAACGCAATGTTTGGCCTCCAAACAGGTAGAGGGCACCGTTGAGCTCTGTGGCAACCAGGTCATATCTGTGAAAGGGTTAAAAAAGTTTAATTGTCACCTACTTACCCTGTTAACTTGGGCTGAAATAAGAAGATATTTTGACAAAAATAATGTACTAATAAAGAAATATCACTTTAACAATGTTAGAAAGCAAAGCTGAAGAGTGAATGCATTATTAAAAATCCACCCACCGTGGAAATGGAGAGTAGGAAACCACATCCCACTGATCTTCCTTCACCATATACCTCTGAATTCCACCATACGCCTCCCCGTTTTCATCCAGGCCACACGCCACGTAGATACATGACTCCAGAGCAGCAGTGGCTGCTCTTTCCACAGCCCTAACCATGGGGCTGACTCCCTCCCAACCTTCCTCTGACCCAAGGACCAGCCTTTCTACATCAACCACAAGCCCTTCATCCATGCTGCCCCCCAGGACAAACAGTACAGAGTCCAGTCCTAAGGAGCAGTGGCTGTGCCTAGACTTCTGCAGTGCTGGTCCATCCAGCCAGCGCTGGTTCCCACATTCGTATATCCTGACCCAGTCCACACTGAACCACAGCACGTCCCGGAAGTAGCCGCCTGTCACAACCACATTGTCTCCTATATAATGAGAGAATCAGAAAATAAAGACAATGTAATGTTAGGAAATACATGATAATTCTAAAGTCAAATATACTGTAAGTTGTGTTATTTGGCATTTAATGTAAGAACGAAGACAATGACTGGTGAAACATTATGCACCCACATGAAGAATAAATACACATTCAGCCCCTCACATATCATCCTTTCATCATTATCCTCATCTTTGTCACCATGAACATCACCATAATCATTAGTCAGCCATTACCTACTGCAGCTACCGAGTACTGTGTGAGGTTCCTTCTCTGCAGAGGTGCACAGATCTGCCATCTACCACTGTGTGGGTGAAACTGGTACAGTGCCTGTTGCTCCTGATCGTGAGGCCCACCCAGGACAAAGAGGGTCTCTCTGGCCGTGGTCCTCCTCATTGACCTGCCCATTGACCAAGATGTTGGAAAATGTTCATTCAGCATGCAGATGAGCTTGGCTCTGGGGTCAGAGCTTTTCATTCTTGTCAAAAGTTCTGTGATAAATGGTAAAGAGAGCGACTCGGGCCTCACCAGTTCAATGAGCTCCAGAAAATGTTCTTCTCGTTTTGGGTCAAATGACACCCAGCGTAGGGTGGCCTCAAGCGCCACATCCTCTTTATGGATGGCCAGGTCGTCACTGGCAAGAAGGTCTGCTATGGCCTCCTTAGACAGGGACAGGAAGTCCTCTTCTGCGACAATAGCGGAGAAGTGTGTGAGCACCACCTGTCGTGCCGCCTTGTAGAGCTGAGAGCAGCCCAGCCGCCAGGCGTAGGCCATCATTCCCAGACAGTTACTGAGGTGCAGCTCACGCTCCAGGAACTTGCAGCACAGCAGCCTGGCTCGCTCCAGTTGTAAAAAGTCTGCGGTCTCAAAGATCCCCAGAACATTTTCTCTGTCCAAAGCTATGCTGGATGTCCTGCTGTATCCCATCAAAACCCTGAAATGCTGCAGGCCCACACCTTTGATCTCAACTTTCCTTTTGCTGCTCTCTACGCCACAGCCAAAAAACAGAGCCCTGAAGTAGGGACTCTGGACAGCCAGCCATTGACGGTTGACATGAAAACTCTCTCCTTCTACCCTTAGAATAGCATCAGGGATAACATCAGGCTCTGGGTCAGAGGCTTTCACGTGTAAAGCAGATTCATCCTCTTCAAGTTTGTTTATCTGTTCAGAGAGAACTGTGAATTTAAAGCTCTGAGGTTTAAGCTCTGTGTCAGCTTTGCAGGCCATGTCACAAGAAACAGAAACACCAACCGTCTTCTGCATAGCGCCTCGTCCTCGTTCTGGTTTACAACACACCAACTGGTGGTATTAATAGTCTTTTCCCCCTGGGTGACTCCTGTCTAAACACAACAAGGAAAAGGAGGTCAGTTTGAAAAACAGGTGCCAAATAGAACAAAGGGAGGCCGGGGGGGATATCATTTAATTTAACACTAATCGTTTGATTATTAGGCTCTGATAATTGTGTCCGGTTAGTAAATTAATAATAGAGTCAACAAACCAATGACGTCAGCTACATGCGCTCAACGATTTGATTGGTGGAGGATTTCTGAGGTCAAAGTTTAACTTCCGTGTCACGCAGCTAACATGGCGGTGAGTTCGTTTTTGCCTTCATTCAAACATTGTTGTTACCTTTGTAGCTATTAACCTTCTCATGGATGCTCTTAGCCGGTAACTGTTTGTTTCGAACACGACATGAGATGTAGAAGAACTGTTTTAAAATAAAGTGTGGCGTGTTTCTTACATTTGCTAACTTGGCTAGCCACGCAAGGCTATCCTCAGGCTACGTTAGTATGTGTCGGTAGCTAGCTTGCATGTGACTTCTTTACAAACAGTGGTCCATTTGCTCTGTGTAGGACAAAGAAAAGAAGAAAAAGGAGAGCATCTTCGACTTGTCAAAATACATCGACAAGCCGATTCGGGTCAAGTTTCAAGGAGGACGAGAGGGTAGGTGAATTCATCCTAAAAAATAAGCTAATGCTAATCAGTTCAGCCAGTGTGGGCATTGTTTCCCTCGAAGTCACTGAATTGATCTTGGCCAATGTAAGCGTTACACTGTGTGTCTCCCTCTCAGCCAGCGGTGTCCTGAAAGGTTTCGATCCTCTGTTGAACCTGGTTCTGGACGGAACAATCGAATATATGCGTGGTAAGTTAAATGAATACAAACTCTCGGCAAGAAATGTAATGTGTGCGAGTCTTAAAAAGGAGTCTGTACTAATGTGGGCTCATTGTGACGGAGAAACATTGTCATGTGAAATGTAATTATGTACAATTACAATAATGTACCGCAAGACATGTTCTTCTCCAACGGACTCTTTACTCACAACATGAAAGAAACTGTATGGAGAGTCACAACTTTACTTAGCTAGACTCTACCAATGTGTCTTTTGGTCTTTTGTCGAAGTCTGTGTCCTGTTTGATTTGTCTTTACATTTCCCTTAACTCAACCTTAAGCCTTACCCGCAGTAGTCGTATGCTTTATAGAGAATGGCATATGGTTGCTATTTCCAGTCTGCCAAACAAAAGTAGTAGAAGGGGTCATGTAATGGTGTGTCTTTTTCCCACCTACAGAGCACAATGTCGCTTTCAACTCCAAAACATGGCCGTTTTAAAGTCCCCTGCTGGTGCTTGCCCTAGTGTATACAGGGTTTCATTTCTAAACATGTGTTAGTGTCAAGAGCAGCAAGCACCGTGACATCTGATGGTTTGTAAAACTTACTGGAGCCAAAGCGTCTCTCTGATTTTCGTCTCACAAGTGTGCAATAAAAGCCCAGCAGCCTGTGTATTATTATATCTAGAATCTATTTAAAGGGGCCCTGTGGAGTTTTCTCGTAAACTGTATAGTTTTTTTTGGTTTACATTCAGTGTTACTCACCAAAAGGCATGCTGTGTATCCTTGAAGTCTAGCAAACGTGTTGAATTGACTACCTTCCTCATACAATATTTACTTGCGTTTGCTTACATTACTGCCACCTATGCATCAGTGGAATAAACTGCTCTGTAACACTGCTAGTGGTCAAAACTCCAGAGGGTTCATGTGTGTCTGTAATCCTTGTCTGTCCAGATCCAGATGACCAGCTGAAGCTGACAGAAGACACCAGGCAGCTGGGGCTGGTGGTTTGCAGAGGAACCTCCGTAGTGCTAATCTGTCCTCAGGACGGCATGGAGGCTATACCGAACCCGTTCATACAGCAACAGGATGGCTAACACAGTCTGTCACTCGCTGAGTTACAGGCACACACACAACTGTGCACACACTTGAATATTTTGTGGGGGGTTTTGTTTTTGTTTTAATTTTTTAAAAACACATGAACATTGCGTAACACAAAGAAAATTTCTGTTATTAAAAATCATAAGTTGATCAGCAAAAGGAGACTTTAAAGGCACTTCACTTTTCTTTCTGTCTGTGGTGTGCAAGTTTGCAAAGATTTGAGTTGGAAAGAGCCCACAAGTTTGGGAAGTGTTAACAATACCATTTTCTTTTTAGCCAGAATGAGTCAACTTTTTACTATTCTTTGTTGTTTTTGATAATAAAAATAAAATGAAAATCTGTTGTGTTGTAAATTCTGTTCCCCCCTGGGTTTGCTACATGTTGGATGTATGGATGGAGAACCTTACATCCAACATGTCATTCATCTTTTATTACCACTTTTTAACCATTTGGTCTTAGCCTGTGGACAAACTGCTGTATTAGCTTCAGCTCCATTAATTTTTTTTTTTCAGGCAGTAACAAGTATTTGATTGTGATCTTTTGATAGTGTTTAAAGGAATAAAGGAAGTGTGTGTGAAGATAAGAGAGTCAAGCCTGTCTGCAGACTGACAAAGAGACATTTGTGGTGATAACCACTTAGAGTAGGAAGTGCTTTAAGCAGGGTGGGGGGATAATGTAAGTAAACCGATTTGCCTTTGTTACGATTGTTCCTTTTAAGTCGGGTGGCAGGAGGGATTCTGTGTTGGCTATTTCCTCAGAAAAATGGCAAGTAAAATTGATCTAATTTGAACAGAAATACAAGTCATTTAAAATGGGCGTACTGGTAATACAACACCTCACTCCCTCACTGTCAATCTAAGAGCAGGAGGTTAATGAAGGCACCTTAACTGATTAGAGAGGCTGCAATTCTGGTAAAAGGAGCCCAATGCTTTGCCAGGTGTTGTGAGCACGGAGCATAAAATCCAGGAGGCTTCGCTCCTCCTCTGCTGCTCAGTCACTGTGTCAATGGAGCGCAGACAGGCGGCAACTAGAGGGGAGTACTGAGCTCCTCTGAAGCGCACTGTGGATTTTATTTATGCCCGTTTTTTTTTTTTCTGGCATCACTGATCTCCAACCTGCTGTAATGTGCGCTGTGTAAAGGAGTAGCCGATGTCTTTTGTTTACTTGGAGATTATGGGAGCTCTGCGGTGACAGTAGAAATGCTTGTGCACATCGGGGTGTAACCAAAGGGATCGAGGCCGATGGGAGGAGGGTCGGCCGGGGATTCTGAAGCTGATCCGATTTTCTGAAGTAAACTGAAAAGGCGAGTTACCTGCGGGACGAGCGCGGCACGCCCCTTGGCAGGTGGAACAAATAGAGGACCTCTCGCTCTTGTCCCTTGTCTTCTTCCGTCAGCGTATCTATTCATGTGTGCGCCGAGTCACAGGCTGAGAACTGCGGGATATCCTGAATGTCAGTGTCCAGAGGAATGAGGGGAGAAAGAGGTGAGTGAGTTTACTTGAGAACATAAAGCCTTGATTGTTTAGTGATGCACCTGGAGTCACCGTGCGTAAGTTGCTGGTGCAGTGGATATCCTAACCGAGGCTGTTCAGTCATTGAAATCCTGTTATATGTGAAGCTTTAGGGAAAGTTGATTTGTTTTTAGTGAGACCTTTTTACGCATCTGATTAGTGATCGCCAGGCAACATGGCCTCCCTGCTCTCTTTTACGCAAGCCAGGACAGATTGGTCTTTCTGTGTGGCTTTAACGAGTTTATAATTCTCACCTCTGCATTCGAAAATATCAGTGGGCTTTTCTTATATGTGCACCTGGGTTTTAAATTTCCCAATTTGTCTCCTCAGCAAGCAGCATTTCCATTGTTTTGATCATTTCATAAGTGGGAGCTTAAGTCCTGATCGAACAATTTTGTTTGTGTGAATGAAACAATATTATTCAGTAGCCTTTTAATCAACTATCCGAGGATATAAACATACTGCGTCTCACAAGTCTGCTGAATGTTATAATGAATGTTTCCAAACTTGTAATAAAAAAAACTGACTTTGCTAGTTTTTGGTTTACACATGTAGGGAGAACGGGGATGGTTGGCACACTTTTTACTCTTTTTAAAATGGTCTTCACAGTTGTGTGCTTAATACAGTTATTTTCAAAAATAATTAAAGCCTAACATGTCTATTACAAATGGAGTTGATGTAAATAGATAAATATATTCTTTAAAAAAAGATATAGACCTTAAAATAGCAGTTGTGCACTTGTGACTACCAACCCCATCACAGGGTTGGTTGTCCCTATATTATCTTACCATAAAAAAAAGGAATAGGGACAATACAGTAAGAAAACATTACGTTTTATTTTATAATGATAAAGTATTAAGAACAAATGACTGGAACAATACAACTACTACACTACTACTACTAGGCTACTACTAAACTACTACTGGGTACTAACACATATTAATAAACATAACTAAATGCAACACTTTGAACTTAGTCC